>JBBPMW010000099.1:0-30445 GCA_038090535.1 Tylopilus alboater | reverse complement strand
CGCCTCGTATGACATCGTTTGGATCGAGAAACCCAAAGGCGTCTGGATCATCTTCGTGCAGGAAGCCGACCTTGGGGAGACGTCGAGCAGCAAAGCCGGACGGTAAATGAGTAGCGCGCCCGAACCAATCATATACAGATATATGCACGTATATAAACTATGTAAAGTTCGTGATGATGTTTCTACTATTATTCACCTGTGTGCAGAGTTCGAAGAGTACAAACACCGTTGTGATGTTACTTAAGGTCGTTTGCGAAAGACAAACGCGCGAAAGAAGTATGTACGCTCGCGGACAATCTACGTTTCTTGCCTTGGTGCCAGCCGCTCCTCGTTGGCCCATGCTGTCCAGAAAGCTGGGCCCTCCCCGCGTGACCAATACATCGCCTGCTTTTTACCAAGCACGACCTCCTCGCTGATAAGTACGTAACGAACGGTCTAGTAGACATCAGCATCAAGGCAATGTGATCGGTACCACAATTCATACCGATCCCCTTTGTAACACGTTATATCAATAGAATGAGAGAACGACAGTCTATCAATACTCACGGAACTTCGTACATCGGTTCCAGTAGCAGTGTTTCCTAAGTGATATATTAGATCTCGTACATGCGTTATGTATGCAAAGTGTTGTAGACTGACCATAATCCCCCTAAGGCCTCTGGCACCACCGCCCCTCTCGGAAGCCCTGCGACATATCTGGTCTAGGGCCGCGCTCGTAAAGCGGATATCCACGCCTGAATAGCCAAACAATGCGGTGTATTGCGAGACAAGGGAACCACGAACTTCGGTAAGGATTCGTCGCAGGTCAGGGATTGTAAGCGGGGCAAGAGTAGTTATAGACGGTAGACGCGATATGAATTCGGGGATGAAACTGTATATTGATGAGATGAAGGAATAGAAAACAGGAAGTGAGTTTACCCATATTTGACAAGGTCTGCGGGGGTGAAGTCAGTGGAGGTGGGATTTAAGAAGGGAAGGAGCCTTACCTGAAGGCTCTACTAGATCGAGAATGTTGTGGGACGATCTCCGGTTGGGGGTGAAGAATGGCAGAAACCCTCCACTATCTGTTTCGTCGTCTTTAGGCGTTAAGTTAGCGGTAAAGCCGATAGACTAACCAGCGTTGGTGAGATCTCTGTCACTGGTAGTCGATATAAAACTGGTCACATACACCTTTCGCCACTCTGCGCCTCACCACAGTGTCCAGACCAACAAACGCGCCGCTCAATATGAACAGGACGTTCGACGTGTCGATATTATAGGTGTCTGGCCGTGCTGTCCATGAATCAGTGAACATATCAATCGAGATGTGGGAAGACAAGATACGACTCACGTGGAGCTGGGCTCTGTCCTCTCGTCCCAGGTCTCGACCGTCCCTCTCCGGCTGCGCTCGGTGGAAGTTCAAGTCCAGACGATTTGCCCTGGACAGTGACCACGGACCCTTCCATCATGCGCAATAAAGCCTGCTGTACGCCTTCCCCGCCGACGTCGCGGGAACCCTCCATTCCCGTACTAGTTGCTTTGCGAGCAATCTTGTCAACTTCGTCAATATAAACTATGCCGGTGCTGTACCAACGCGTAAGATTTACAACAAGACTGATCAGAACAGTCTGATAGTACCTGGCCCGAGCAGGATCCCAGTTGGCTGCCTGTAGCTGCATAAAATAAGAAAATGGAATTGGTCTTTGAGGATCAGCAATACACACCAGTCGTTGGACTGCCATTTCTACATCTTCTCCTACATCTGACGTGAAGTTAGTAGAGAACCCGATGTCTGTAGCTTGCGAACTGACATCCTGCCTGGCATAATCACTATCAAGAAGGCACAAGCGCAAGGAGAGCAACACGGACTTGTGTAAATGACGTTGCATCGCTGACAGAGAATGGAACATCGAGTACTCTTGCCAATGTACGTGCCAGAAGCGTCTTGCCTGGTCACAAGGATCAATAGGTTGCGCTAGTCGACGTATGGTGGTCTTACCTGATCCTGTCGGCCCTCTGTAAAATTGGCTCAGCAACTCTTGCTTCATTGCAAAACACTCGTTTCCTTCACATTACCAAGACATTACTCTTTTCAAACAGGGGGGGTGTATGCCGATGTTGCATGGGCAAATGGGGCGGGGTAAGGCGTTGGGGATGGGGATGTATTTGCGCTGGTGTGACACCCAAACGCGCTATCATACTCTGTTTAGGGTTATGTGTGCTGCATCGACATTGCTGGGACGCACCGTCAGACGGATTGACTACGTTCCAACCCTGCGCGTCTGGCTGGTCCTCAGAAGCAGCGAGGTTTGCGCGTACCCGATTGTAGTGGTTGAACACACTGGGGCCCCGTCAACCTGGCTGCCAAAATCTAAATAGAAACACGCACGCGACCGACAGGACCTTCTTCGCATTCCCCTGTCCGATCACGAATTCGTCAAGGTATTTCACGAGCTATACCATGAACAGTGAGCCATCTCCTTCCCCAAACACCGGGAGAGAAACACCTGTCTCGGAGTTGCGAGGCCAGCTGAGCGCACGAGGGGGTCATCTAGCTCCTCTTGTGGGACGTAGTCGTATGACTGTGCCTGTGTCCGGAGACGACGCGCGAGCGGTCGAAAAAAACGAGCACGTCGAGCTAGATGGATTGCAGATATCATCAATGTTGTGGTAGACAACGATGCGGCCCTGAGAACATGTGCTGTCCGACTTATTCGGGTACATCAGCTCAGCTCTTCACTGCCACCAATTGTATCCACTGCTGCTCTCTAACTATCATGACTCGTCACCGTTCCCCCTCCGCCTCGTGCATTAGAGAGCGCGAGGATGGAAATCACGGCCCGCATACCACAGATGACTACAGAAAGTCCCCGCCAAGTCGTACAGGCAACCGCGACCACGATGATCATTCAGGACATCGGTATGTCCGGGAGACTAAAGATGCGGATGACCATTCAAGGCGTAGAAAGGACCGGGGCACAGACGACTACGAAGAGGATGACCAAAAGCAAAAGAAGTGAGTCCCCGAGCGCTATCTCTCCAACCCACTCACCTCAGCACACTGTCATTCAGACGAAAGCGTGACAAGTCAGAGGAGCGAAGAGCCAGAAAGGCAGAGAAGAAGAGAATAAGGGAGGAGGAAGAGGTCCGTCGGGTCGCCGAACTCAGCGTTTACAGTGCAACGGACAATCCGTTCCACGATGTTCACCTTGGACAACAATTCCGTTGGCACAAGAAAACTGAGAAAGAAAGGAAGCAGGGGTTGTCCTTAGCGGAAGCTCAGCGTAGGGATGCTATTCGAAAGCAGGAGGCAAAAGAGGAGTTGGAACGGCTGAATAGAAGACGAGCAGCCAGGGAAGTGGAGCAGAGACTGCGGGAGGAGGAAGAAATCAAGATGCAGAGGTTAGCTGAATCCGCTCAGATGTCCGAGTGGATAGCCAAGGACGGCGAATTTCAACTTCAGCAAGAACGTGCTCGGGCAGCAATTCGCATAAAGGAGAAGAGAGCAAAGGCCGTTGATTTTCTGGCGCTCAATCTTCGTTACGTGCATCCCGCGAAAGACGAAGAGGTTGACGCAGGCCTCGAAATCGATCTCGACGAACCCTACAACATTTTTGATGTACGTTTATTTCTTGGGCATGAGGAGTTACTAGCTAAACTCATCTGAACCGCAGAATTTGTCACCGGACCAAGTGGGAGAATTGCATGATGACATCGAACATTACCTTTCACTCGAAGATTCTGATATCAACATTGACTTTTGGACTGTGCGACGAGATTCACTTTGCTCCTCATTCTTGGGCTAACTTCTTTCCCCAGAACATGATGGTCGTCTGCAAGGATCGTCTAGAGAGAAACAAAGATAGTCAACGTATGAGTGAAGTCGCCGCCGCCGCCGTGGAAACGGACATAAATGTGCTTCTTTCTGGCAAGAGCTATGAACACCTTGCCGCGCTGCAGAAGCAAATCCAAGCCAAGCTCGCCAGTGGGGAACCTGTTGACACAGATTATTGGGAAGGTCTGTTAAAGAAGTTACTCGTCTGGAAAGCCAAGGTAATTTGGGGTCCTAATAATGTCGGATTTACCGTTTACATGACCTCTAGGCTAAGCTTAAGAATTTGCATGAAGTTGTTGTTCGCAACCGATTGGAGCAACTCCGGAAACGCCAACGAGACGAAGCGTTGCAGGCACAGGAAGAGCTGTTGGCAGGCGTTGCTCAGTCAGTCGTGCAGGGCACGGCGGATGCCCGTGTTATTGTGTCCGTCAGTGCTCAAGGCGAACCCGAGGTCTCTGCAGATCACATTGAGCCTTATGATCGTTCCATGAGCCCATACCTCGTTGATATCACCAAGCTCCGACCCGATGAACGCGAGTTAGATATTGTGACCGAAAAGGACGAGATACGAGCTTTGGTCAGTTATTTGCAACATCATGGTCTTTATGTTTCCTGAATCTTCCATCCAGCTGGAACAGCGCCGCGCAGTTACTGCGTCGCGCTACGTGCCAAAGGTTACACAGGCTGTCCCGCAGGTGGAAGCGCCCGAAGTCGCGAGTGGCGCCGATGTTGTCTCTGAGGCCTTATACAGGGCAGAAGCAGAGAGAGAACTTGACGAGGAAGAGGAATTATTCAATCTCGAGGAGGATATTGCCCACCCCACATCTTACAACTGGGAGGATAAATACCGTCCACGGAAGCCGCGATACTTCAACCGCGTGCACACCGGATATGAGTGGAACAAGTATAATCAGACCCACTACGAGTACATACTTGTTATCTGTGACGTCACTGTCATATGCTGATTTTTCATCTCATAGCGTGGATAACCCTCCGCCGAAAGTTGTGCAAGGTTACAAGGCATGTACCTCTCCCCACATGATAGTTAAGCTCTAATATCCCCCTTTTAGTTCAACATTTTCTATCCGGACCTGATCGACAAATCGAAGGCACCTACCTACAAGATCGTGAAAGAGCCAGGCAATGAGGACACAGTACTGCTGTACTTTAGTGCAGGACCTCCTTACGAAGACATTGCGTTTAGAATTGTCAATCGAGAATGGGAGTTTTCTCATAAACGGTGAGGAGCACTCAATCTGCCTGAATTTTGTTTGTCACAATGCTGATTCTCTGCTAGTGGTTTTCGAAGTAGCTTCGACAGAGGATGTCTATCTCTCTGGTTCAATTTCCGCCGTAATGTGAGTATCACCGTCTTTTCCCCGTGCTGCAATGCTCAGTACCGCCACCCAGTTCTATCGCAAGTGAATTTGTATCGAATTTTGTAATCGTCTAGGAACATACATCATTCCTAGACTTCATAGTGTAATGTCGCTTTTTTATTATGCTTTTGCGGTGCTCACATTGTCAAATGAAACATTTACATGGTACCACCGTCGATCGCCATGGAACGTTAGCGGGAATGGCCGGCTTGCCTTTTCTAGATTACCCAAAGGGTGTCTAAAGCAAATGTGGTGATCATCGCGTATTTCTCCCTGCTTTGTCCATGTTGTCAACGGTCACCACACTTTCCTCTTCGGCACGTTGTCGACTGGTGTCCACAGCGAGTTTCTTTTTTTGTTATGGCAGCAGTGCACCACTCCCATTGTCCGGCGGACCTCTTTCGACGCCACTAAGGTCAAAGCACAGATCGAAATTTGTGGAACGCTGTGGACACGACGTCAAGCGGTCGTTGTTTTGAGGATGCTGGGAAGTACAAAAGGCTCCAGGAATTCATCCCTTCTTCACACCCGAACCATTATCTATCTCGTTATTCTCATGATCTCTGCACTACAGTCGTCGACAAGCACAAAGGACACGGGTCATTTGGATCTCGTTTTCAAACCTCTGAAGATTGATTTCAGCACACGCCGCCCGGTGGACTCGCCAGATCCCTCCAAACTCACTGTGCGCAACTCGTTGACCGACACATCCAACATTGAGCACTGCTCGCCTCCTACCACCTCAGTCACTGGTACATCCGTGGATGACTTGCCGTCCTTCTTGTCACGTTGCCGTCCCACAATGCACCTTAGCCGCGTGGCTAAGGTGGATCACCACGACACGGACGCATGGACCCTGGAACGGAAAGTGCATGACTCTGAGCTCAATGCTGTGGCGGTTTCAACCTCTGTTGGCTCCAACGGTACTGTTCCAGACGACCTTGTCCCCATCAACGTGGGGAGGAGTAGTTTCGCTCTAATGGAACTTCAAATCGAAAGGCCCCGGACCATAGAGCAGTTTGCCAATGCCGACCGGCTTTGCGAGGGTACTACTGTCCACCCTCACGACTGGACATCCCCCGTCGCATCATGCTCGGGCGTCTCACATGTTCGGCCCAATGTCACCATCGGTCCGTGCTCGCGTGAGGACCTTTCTGGAGGTCGACGCCGAGTTGGCGAGATTCTTCTCCGTTGTGGAGTTATCAATGTCTCAGGAACGTCACCGATTGAATCCACTGCTGTAGGATGTGGTCATAACCTTAGCGCCCGTCCTGCCGATTCCCCTGTGATCTCTACTGTGACTGCTGGACTGCGTTGTGAAGACGAGCTGTTAATTACAGCTTTGGCTGACTGGACCTCCGAATGGGTGCATACGCTTGTCATTCAACCCTATCTTCAGGGAAGCTTCCGTTTCCAGTACGTCATACAAGTTCTGACCCCTTCAGATCTAACCTTTTACATGATTCAGATATCAAGGGAAGCCGAGTAGAGCGTCCGCTTCAGTTGCGTTACGGATCCGCCGAGTACTCGATAACGTGGAAAGCCCGGTGCAAGTCGCGGTCCACACCTTATGGTTTATTGGTACTCTCGCGGGGAATGGTGCACACGACAACGCACCTTTCTTATCCGTTCCCATCTTTCGATACCTTCACAACAACGGAACCTTCATTGCAGAAGATTTCATGTTTCGTACCTTTGTCGCTTGTGCTATGGTTGGCGACAAAACGGTCAACGACGCCACACTCTCCACAAATACTTGGTATGTCGTTTTCCGTGACACACAGCGCATGCACTGCTGACTGGCTCCCAGGAACCGCTTGACCCGTATCCCTCAGGTTATTCTCAATGCAACGGAGAAATACGCCCTGAGCTGCCTCAATTGGAATGTAGTGATGACCCAAACCCAGTGGCAGGATACCATCATCTATCTCCGATCTTGCATCAAGATGAGCTCGGCCTTCGATCCCTTCTCTTACGATGGAACATCTCCATCTGGCATAATGGCTTGTTATCTCGATGACCTGATCAACCTCAGCCACGCGGACGAGACCTATACATCTCAGCAAGGGGTATCTGCAGTAGAGATTCTGGCACCACAGCCAATGAAGTACTTCGCACACTGGGAGGTCTTCAATGCTGCAGAATGGTGTCCCGAGGATGATCCTGTAATAAACCGGAAGCCGCGAACTATTGGTATCGCCCCTGGTGCTGATCAAAACTCGAGCACCCTCAAGGTTGGGACAACAGCAAAGGATTTACTCGACTCAATTCTTGGGTCCAGAAATATTCCCCACCTTGCCCATCTCGCGCAGCCCGCAGGCACGTCCTTCTGTGGTTCGTTTGGCGTCATCGGAGCTCGCCTCGCTCACACCATCAGAATTGCGAGTGCATGCCAAAGCGCTTCTTGGGTTCCTTCTCATGGCTAGCACTAGGCTATACGTCTACGACGTCGAGCCCGGTTCCCATCCAGCACTACCCTCTTTTGTCCTGCTGGACAATGTAGGGTTTTAGCCTCTCTAGCAGCTCCTATAGTCAGAGGAAATGAACCAGGTGGATGATATCGCAGTAAATAGTACCTGCCAGGTGGTCACTTGGGTGCGCGCCAGCCAATGACTCTCGTCGAATGGATCTGTGGTCAGTTAGTTAATCCTGACGCCATGCCACTGCTCCTGTCTTCCAGTTACTTCTTGCATGTCCAGAATACCCGTTGTATACACTAGTTTCCACTTCTCGGACAGCATGATAGGTTTCATATTTTTGCTGTTGCGTAGTACCAGTGTCACGCCAATGTTTCAATGTTTAGGGAGATCTGCTTTGCTTAGTCAGAAGATCTGGTGGCTCAGCACTCCTTGGCACACTCCAGTCGTCTCAACCATCACTTTTACTCGCACAACCGCCTAATATATATGTCCGACGCGACTAACCTTGCTTCAAAGATGGACGTTGACGAGGCCGCCATCGACGAAGGTCTCTACTCTCGTCAGCTGTGAGCTTTCTGAGTTATCACCACGCATCGTGCTACTTAATCACTCATCCGATATCGCTCGCAATCCAGATATGTACTCGGCCATGAAGGTAGAGTGCTAGAAGTCCTTGTGCTAGACGTCACTGATCCCGCTTCCAAAGCGATGAAGAAGATGGCTACTTCAAATGTACTCATTGTTGGACTTCAGGGCTTGGGTGCTGAGATTGGTACGGCATAAATCGCTTGCTGGAGGCTCATACTGACACATGTGACGCATGTACCCAAGCTAAGAATGTATGTTTGGCTGGTGTCAAGTCAGTGACATTGTACGATCCCGAACCTGTTTCGCTCCAAGATCTGAGCACGCAGGTGAGTATCGTTTATCTATGGGCAAATGCCATCAACTACATGGTTTTTCTCAGTACTTTCTTCGTGAAGAGGACATTGGCAAGCCCCGCGCAGCAGCCATGCTTCCTCGTATCTCTGAGCTAAATGCCTACGTACCGGTGCGTAATCTAGGAGGAAAGGCGGGCCAAGAGATAACAGTAGATCTCATCCAACCATTTCAAGTATGCATACACTCATTTGTTATTGCGAGTTCTAACGATCTTCAGGTTGTTGTGCTCTGCAACACGTCTTACAAGAAACAACTGGAAATTAATGACTGGACACATCAACACGGTGTTCACTTTGTCGCGGCTGAAACACGAGGTCTTTTCGGGTAAGTTTAAAGCAGGCTATCGTTCAGGGGTCTTCACAAATGACTTGAAGCTCCGTATTCAACGACTTCGGACCCAAGTTCACCTGCGTAGATCCTACTGGCGAGCAACCGTTGACCGGAATGATCGTATCAGTGGATAAGGTGACATTCGGCATTTCAGTCGGCACTATTCTGTCGCAAAGCTGATGAAAAATTCAGGACGATGAGGGCTTAGTGACTTGTCTTGATGAGGCACGCCACGGCCTCGAGGATGGGGATTTCGTGACCTTTACAGAAGTACAAGGCATGGAAGAGTTGAATGATTGCAAACCCAGAAAAGTAACTGTGAAAGGTCCCTATACGTTTACCATTGGCGATACCTCTTCCTTCGGTGATTACACTCGAGGTGGTATTTTCAACCAGGTCAAGATGCCCAAGATCCTTGAATTCGTGAGTCTTGGATCTCATCTCTTGTATGATAAATCAAACCTTTACTGCAGAAATCGTTGCGGGAATCATTGAATGCCCCCGATTTCCTCATCACAGACTTCGCCAAGTTCGACCGTCCCGCTACCCTCCATGTTGGCTTCCAAGCTCTTTCGGAATACAAAGAGCAACACGGTCGTCTTCCCCGCCCACGAAACGCCGAAGATGCAAAGGCATTTGTCGCGCTTGCGAAGAAATTGGATAGTGATGCCGACGAGAAGGTTCTCGAGGAGCTCGCGTATCAGGCGACGGGCGATATCTCTCCTATCACAGCCGTCATTGGTGGGTTTGTAGCACAGGAGGTTCTTAAAGCCTGTTCCTCCAAATTTCACCCCATGGTTCAGCATCTCTACTTTGATTCGCTCGAGTCACTACCCTCGGTCCTTCCTACCGAGGACGACTGTAAACCTATCGGCAGCCGGTATGATGGACAAATAGTTGTATTTGGAAAACCTTTCCAGGACAAGATCGCAAATCATCGCCAGTTCCTTGTTGGTGCCGGAGCTATTGGATGCGAGATGTTGAAGAACTGGAGCATGATGGGCCTCTCGACTGGCCCTCGCGCGACAATCCATGTTACCGATCTTGATACCATAGAGAAGAGCAACTTAAACAGACAATTCCTCTTCCGCGCAAAAGACCTCGGGAAATTCAAGTCAGAGGTCGCTGCTGCTGCCGTTGCGGATATGAACCCTGCGCTTAAAGGCCACATATTATGCAAGCAAGAACCGGTTGGGCAAGCGACAGAAAGTGAGTCAGCCGGAAATTTCCAATACTTGGTGTCCTTAAACGCTAGTAGATGTATTTGACGACGAATTCTTTTCATCACTTGACGGCGTTACCAACGCGTTGGACAATGTCGCAGCTCGTAAGATTATGTTTTTGCGGCCGTCCACTCTTGCTGACGCTGACTACAGGTGTGTACATGGATCAGCGCTGTATCCTGTATGAAAAACCCCTACTGGAGTCTGGGACCATGGGAACGAAAGGCAACATCCAGGTTGTTATTCCCCACCTCACAGAATCATATTCGTCATCACAGGACCCGCCAGAAAAGCAATCGCTATCCTGTACAGTCAAGAACTTCCCTAATGCTATCACTCACACTATTGAGTGGAGCAGACAAGAGTTTGATGCCATGTTTGTCAGGCCCGTAGAGTCTGTCAATCAATATCTTTCAGAGCCCAACTACCTGGAGAACTCCCTCAAGTACTCCGGTCAACAACACGATCTCGTCGAGCAAATAGTTTCCTATCTGGTGACCAATAAGCCGCTGACTTTCGAGGAATGCGTCGTCTGGGCTCGCCTCCAGTTCGAAGAGAAGTTCAACAACGCCATTCGACAGCTGCTGCATAGCTTGCCCAAGGATCATCTAACGACCACAGGACAACCATTCTGGAGTGGCCCAAAACGAGCTCCTGACCCACTTATCTTCAACTCAGCAGACGTAAGTCCTCAGATGATTTGATTTAAAAAGTCCCTGGCTGATTGGCTCTAGCCAACTCACCTGGCCTTTATCATTGCTGCTGCAAACCTCCATGCCTACAACTATGGACTCAGGGGTGAAACCGATCCTGTAATCTTCAAGAAAGTTGCGGACTCGGTCATAGTTCCCGAGTTCTCTCCAAAGAGTGGTGTGAAGTTCCAGATCAACGAGAATGATCCAATAAACCAAAATGCATCTGGTGAGATCGACGAGTATATGCAAGTTTCTTCGTCATTGATGAATTTAGATCCCGACGATATAAGTGAACTTATCAGGAAGCTGCCTCTTCCATCCTCTCTTGCTGGTTACCGTCTCACGCCGGTTGAGTTCGAGAAAGATGACGACACAAACCACCACATAGATTTCATCACTACCGCTTCTAACCTGCGCGCAATGAACTACAACATTCCCATCGCCGATCGCCACACGACGAAGCAGATTGCTGGAAAGATTATTCCCGCTATTGCTACAACTACTACACTTGTCGTCGGACTGGTGTGCTTAGAGCTGTATAAAGTACATATTTCCCATGCCGCATTGGATCAGTCGCTGATATCAACTTAGATGATTGATGGCAAGAACAAACTCGAGGAATACAAGAATGGATTTGTGAACCTCGCTTTGCCTTTCTTCGGTTTCTCGGAGCCCATTGCAGCTAAGAAGAATAAGTTTGGTAACACGGAATGGACTCTGTGGGACCGCCTGGAGTTCAATGACGATCCTACTCTGAAGGAGTTTGTCGCATGGTTCAAGAGCAACCACAATCTCGATGTCAGCATGGTCAGCCAAGGTGTGAGTATGCTATGGAGCTCCTTCACAGACAGGAAGAAGGTTCGGGCCCACTCTTCATTGTGACTCGCCGATCTGACGCCTTCTTAAGAGTGCGGAGAGATTGCCGATGAGGTTCTCCAAACTAGTGGAGCGTGTGAGCAAGAAGCCTGTGCCACCTCACGTCAAGCATCTACTGGTTGAAGTTATGCTGATGGACGAAGAAGGGGAGGATGTTGAGGTAAGCCACGATATCCCTTTTATTCAGGTTCGGGCTTACCCTCCCCGCAGGTGCCATTTGTGTTGGTACGTATTTGATGGAGCGCAGACAAGAGGGATGTACGATCGCATGTAATGTAATAGAATGGCAACCGCATGGAATGAATTGACTAGTGAAAATCGTTCACAAGTTCAGAAGACATATAACCTGTTGCTTTTGCGGTTTAAGGTTGGCACTCAGGAACCGAGACTGCGCGAGAAAGCACATGTTTCGAGGATCGAGAAAGTTGAAGTACTCTGACCTAAGTACCGTACTAGCTCTTTCCAGGAGGTATATAACTACTTACCCATGAAGGCGCAGGCGGAACGAATGAGAAAGTGAAGCTACACTATTCGAAAGCAATCACAATCCGGGGAATGGGCGGGCTGCAGGAAGGTGCATCGGCGAAGAGCCAAGGGTGACTAGCAGCAGAGGATGAGTGGGAGAGGTGGAAGAAAGACGAGCTAAATATTTTTGTAGTGTTGATTTTCTGTATGTTTTTGTGATTTCGTGATGCTTTTTCGATGGGAAAAACGTAGCAAGAAGAAACAACGGAGACGAAAGGTACGAAACTTAGTCGTCAAAAGGATGATTAGGTTAGCGGCATGAGGGTACTGAAGGAGAATTTGATACATCGGCGATGAAAACAGCGAACCAGACGGCCGCAGATGTTCAATCCATGAACAACGATATGCGACAGGGAGATAGTCCGAGGATATCAACCTTCCTCCCAGCGACGACTGGGACGGTCCAGGAGTAGGTGGCGACCCGCATAAATAGCGTTCATGCAGTCAAGATGTCGAAAGATGAGAAACAAGTGGATGGTCGCCGAGACGGGATGGATATGTCTTCATGGCGAGGGACCCGAGGTCGTGTAAAACAGGGCTGGAGACGAGAGAAATCCAGTATTCACAAGCCTCAAAAGAACGGGCATGCATGAGTTAGAGAGCGGAAATTAGGGCACCGTACGCGACACTGGGTGCAACATTTACGATGGCGAAGCTGAAGATGAGACGAAATCTATGTGGGGATACCGACCGGCTGTTGTTGGAAAGTGAGCAGGGGATTCTTCAGGCTCGTATCCAAGTTGATCGATAATTCAATGGTGGAGGGTGAAGAGCAAGCGACTGTCTAGATGTAGGACAACCATACTGGTGCAGTGGAGTCCAGGAGGCCGTCGATTGAGTGCGGCAACCAGTTCCGTCAGATGACAAGCGAATGTCACTGCACATGCAGTCAAATCCTCCAAGGGAGTATCCGCGGACATGATTAGGACCAGCGTAGTAGTCGGAGGTGCATACGGGATAAGGATGGGGTACTGCGGAAGGACAGCTCATAGGGGTCCAATAGGTATACCGCGGGATGGGAAGAGTGTCCACCGTGTAATCACCATCTGAATGGTGTCCAGGTGGAGCATATGGTGGGCCAGTGGTGGGCCAAGGATGGTAAACCGTCGGAACTGTACCAACATAGTGCGGAACAAGAGAAGGCTGAACCGGTAGATACATCGGGGCAGCACGACCGCTTGGGCGGCATATTGGTTCATCACCGGCGGGACTCCACTTGGCAGGTGGTGGCAAACTGATACTGCCATGCAGAGGTAACGGATGATGATGTACCGAAGCTTCGTTTTGGGAATGGTTACGAAGCTCTGAACTTTGACCACCTGAGGAACCTCCATTGCTAACTCGGCGCCTAGGCAAATACTCTTCTCTAAGAGGACCATCCTCGTCCAGATCAATGTCGAAGGTCTCGGGTTCATGCGGAAAAGTGGAAAGCCCAAGCTTCTCCTTGAGCCTTTGTTCGACACCAAGGAATACCGGCTCGTTCATGGAATGGCCAAGCGGAGCCTCCATGATTCCTTGGATGGTTTTTCGGATGATCCCATTGGGGTTGGATACCGGACGTGCAATGGGTTGAGGGTAAGCGGTCGTGGTGAGGGAATGATGGTATGAAAGTAGATGGCTGAGCCACTGGGACCAGGCGGACGAAGAAATCGAAAGATCGTACGAAAGGATGTCCAGTGCAAAATATTCTAATTTGTTAAGTAACTGCACGGGGACGTTGGAAATTGTATGCCTGCAAGCAAAATTTAGCAAAAAAAAATGCATTATTTTTAAGACAGGTGCTGACCAAGTCTTGTTGGAAAACGTATGATCATCCAGCCACTTGTTTGCCAACATACATCCTAGAACAATCAGTCTGAAGGTAGCAGTACCCTCAAGAGATTCACCATCCAGAACGTCGCGCGTATCACTGAGTAGCTCAACCCTAAAGCGCCGCTCCTTCACATGTTCTGGACCTAACCCAGCCGCACCAAGGTAGACAGGTAACCGCACGATGTACCACAATGCCAACAACATTGCTGATGGCTGGAGAAGCGTTGACATCAGCAAGGAATGCACCCGAGCGGTGAGGTACAGCGGCATAGATTGACGAAGCTGCGGCGCGTTAGGAAGTCTGATGACACTGGTCAACACATGGCATGTGAACGTATAATAACGAACTCACGCATAAGGGGCGATGCTCTGGGGTAGCATGAGCACGTTCGTGCAAACCTTCCATACGTACGAAACAAGCCATTCAGCCATTGGCTCGGCGAGTTGCTTGTGGATTAAGCTCGCGGTTGAGGGATGTCCATTCACGGCGACGACCGACTCCTCCTTAACCTCCACGTGCGGATAAGGGTGAAGGTGACAGAACTGAGAGTCGCAATTGACTGAAATGGGTAGCTGTAGTCCCTGTGATCCAGAAGGCATGAGAGGGTCGTGCAGAACTGTGGCATCTGAAGCAGCCACCGCTCGATCGACGTAATCTCCAAAAGGTGTAACTGGTTCGATGGGGCTCGAACCCATATCACCATTCATCATGTCGGGCGAGTCCTCTTCTAGAATCGGGGCGAATAGGCCACCATCATCCTCGAAATACAAATCTGGAGCATGAGGCCAAGCACGCGCACCAGTGACGTCTCCCCCGATCAACTCCGGTTGAAGAGGGGAAAGACATGTACCAAGGCCGTTCGATGCAGTCTCCGGAGTATATTCCGGACCGATGTGCTGCTCATAGGCGGGAGCGTTGCGTGGAGGCATTTCCAAACCACAACTCGGCAACATCTTTAGGGGCGGAATACACGTTTGCACGTGAGTTCCTTTAATGGCGGGCGCGTCAACCGCACCAACCAACCCTCTAGAAAAACCCTGATGAGGCCCTGCTGGCGCCGCCGGCCCAGAACCACTCTCCCAGACGTGACGAGTCTTGGTTCTTCTCCACGAAGGAAGAGAGCTGATCCACTGCTCACGACTACCAAAAGACGGTGGCGGACCTGTTGGAGACAGGGGAAGCGTATGCTTCAGGAGGTGAAAGACGGAAGACTGAGAATACGTGGAGTCTCCAGATTTGTTACAATTGTGAACGGGGTGCGCGGTAGGGACTGGCGGGACAGGGACTGGCATCTGCAGATGGAGCAGGAGAGATTCAGCTGCCAAGTGCGAGAGCGCAGGGGCAGACTAGTCTCTCGGGTAAATAAGCCTGGCTCCTTAGGTCAAAGAGCAAAGGCGGGGAAGGTCGTAAGATGAGTCGTAAAAAATCCAGGGATGCGGAGGCTAAAATAGGAGAAAAAAGGAAGAGATTGCGGTAGGCTGGTGGCTAACGCGCAGCGAAGGCGTGCCTTTTGGTGTGCTCGAAAGGGATGAAGATGGCCTGGACACTGCGAGAAGACGCCTTGTACCGCGGGGGGGAGGGGAGATGGACGAGAGAGAGTCGACGCTGCCGGCGATGACCTCGTCTAATCTTCTTTGTCGATCCCAACGACGCCGACGCTGTCGCAGACGATGAGCCGAGCCAGAAGAGAGAGTTGGCAAGAATGAGACCGACTGCGAAGTCGATCCACAGCCAAAACGGACCTATTCAACCGTTGTCTCAATTTTTGGGTTATATACCCTCCCAGAGTAACCGCAATTATATCATCATTTCCCACGATACACAGATTGGCGAGTACATACAACCCGGGATGGTCGCCTCTCCTTTGACTACGCCCTTACGCAGTCTCGTAGCATCCCCGCGCCATGTTGCGGACGCGTGTCCTCTGCCGACGACGACGACGACGCTGACGACCACGGTACCGCCATGACCATGTGACAGTCATCAGTTAGTCAGTCTTCCCATAATGTGCCCCAATTAGACACTCGGTCAGGTACCGGTTCCTACGACTCATCGACATCGCTGGCCATCGCCGACATATTGTCTGACTTGGTCTGTCTCCGCTGATCGTCCAGTTATCGATATCAGATTGCATCCTCATTCCGGCCCACGTTTGATACAGGGCTGGAGGGGGTTATCTGGGTCGGAACTTGAGACAAAGTTAGCACCAGGTACTGCCTTCCCGCTGATTCCCGGATCCGCTTGCAATCGTGGACGCCATCCGCTTGATTTATGTAAAAATAGTTTACTCTTGTTTTCTGTTGTTGAATCCCCAAGCCTTTGACAAACAACTTCAGTGTCAATTGAACATGTGACTCCCCGACATGATCTCTAACGTCGTCACCATGAATAATATGGTATTCGCGCCTCCTCCGGCTGGTGATATCCAAGACTGCACCGCCAGTATACAGCAACTTGGGCTGGATTCCATCACTCTCGGGCAACTCAGGGCTATGGTCACTTCTGCACCCAAGCCCAAGGCAGGCTAATATGTATCTAGTCTATCCGTTGGTTGTTGACCGCCTGTGTGTCTTTCGCAGCAATCGTTCTATGATTTTCGCTACGATGATGAAGACACGGTAATGAACGAAATCGACGAGTTCTATTCGTACGTGGAAATGCCGCAGGTGGCGGAAAATCTGAAAGCTTGGCAAGGTTCATTTGCTGGAGGTACGTTGGTGACCTCGACAACCACTATCCATGGTCATTTTACCTTCCCCCTCCAGATTGGACAAACCCCGAAACTTCAGACGCGCGAAGAAAGACCCATGTAGAGTTGCTCTTAGAAAGCCTCGAGCACCGTGACGCCGAAATCCGATTCACGAATGCTCGTCGCCTCTTTTACGTGCTTCAAGGTTAAATTTTTCCAAACTTGTGTCCGGAAGGCTCATTAGAGTGTCGTGTCTCATTCAGGCACATTCGCGGAAACGACGTCTCCCGAGCATCAGCTCCACTGGATTTACGAAAATTGCAAGGTGGTCCGCAGCGCGAATGGCCTGAATACAATCGTGGAGTCTATGAAGATTGCCAGTCAAAAGCACGATCTACTTTGGTATGAATCTGAGCTCGTGTTTCTGCGATTTTTTCATCGAACCGCACTAGTTCGCTTTCGGACGCGGATGCAGCTCACTTCCATATCACCGCTACAGAGAAGGCCGACTTCTTGGAGGAGTTCACCACCGAGATATCAGTCTACCTCGGGATGATGTATCATTTGATTGAAATTTTTAAAGGGCGGGATGATTTCGCGGATGAGCTCAGTAAGTCCTGCGCAATCGCGCTCGGACCCACAGACTTTAATGCTAAGTATATTTTCTTAGTGAGCATGGATCCTCCTTTGCCTGTCTATCTGTTTAATGTCGTATCCGGTCTAAAAGACAAGAGTGCCAAGGGTTATCCGATCAAGAAGGTGTGATTCCTCGTTGCACATGCACCGATCACCCTCTCACCGTCCCCAGCTCCTCCTTGTCCTGTGGAAGACTTTGCTCGCATGTTGTGGAGGGGTCAGAGAGTTGGTGCGCGTGAAAAAGCTCGCACGGGAGCTTGCATCACTACCATCAGTTCCCGACGAAGGTGAATTCACTTCGTCCAGGTTACATCCGTCGATTTCACCGTCTCCCTAGTGGTCGCCATAAAATGTACACCATTCGATCTTGAAGCATTTCATCAAGAGACTTCAGTCAAATACCCAACCTTCACACCTCCACCAGTTCCAACCTTCCGCCTTACGGAGACTGCTCAAGGGAGATCCACTCTATCATTCCCCGCGGTGAAATTGGCACAGGCATATTCACCGATTCCAGTTCGCCATCACTATCACCATGATGATCTGGAGCGTCAATCGCCGATGCCAGGTAGCTTGAGCCAAGCGTTCCAGCAACAGCCTCAAAGTACGGGATTTCGCCCCAATCCACAGCCTGCAACGCCTGCGCCTTCACCACCACCCTCCCCGAAGCCAAAGAAGCAACAATATCAGACTGACCAAAATCGACCATTCTTGTTCCCATTCTCTCGTAAAAGCCGTTTTGGCCCCAATAATGTTCGGTTGGTCCCCTTCGCGATTGACGAAGCGGACAAACTCTACAACAGACACATGTACGTGAGTCTCTCGTTGTGGCAAATGTGGCGCACGAGGGAGGAGTGCATGACTATGGAAAGCGGATTGGAACATTTGCCCGGGTCGGAAGGTGACGCTGAATCCCCCAAGGCTATATTGGAAGTAAGTTTCCCAGCAACTTCTTTTGAGATTGTCTAATGTCTATCCTAGGAGCCTGAGAATGCCGAGGTGCTGGCCGATGTTGCGTTGCTTGATGCCAAGATCGCTGAAGCCGAAGCCGAGGTGCCAGATGTCGAGGCCAAATCAAGCACGGAGGAACGAAAAGCCAGGGAGAAAAGAGAGGATCTCAAGCGCTTGAAGAGAGTCGAAGTGATATATGTAAGCAAAGTCCTAGGCGTTGGTACTGGACGTTGACACCATCTCAATCCTAGAGCTCCGTTCTCCCTGTGCTGTCGGGTTGGGTACTAGTGCTACTCAAATTGTTGTTAGCAACAGTTTCGGCCGGTACAGGCCAGCAACAACTCCCCCAGTCTTCTACCTCTTCTGTGTTTCCGCCTGGAGTGGCTTCACGTAAGTCTCACGGTTAATTGGTTTTTTGATGTATGTCATTTACTGTTTTTACTTAGCGCCTGAACAACCCCCACCCCCTCCGCCAACCCTCGACGACCTAGATGTTACCCGACACCGAGAGATTACGTCCAAAGCAGTCTCTGCTATTTTGTTACTGACGTTGAAGTGGTTCAAAGCATCTCGTAAGTGTCTTGTTTATTCACAGTACCCAAGCGGATATGAAAGCGCATGCGGCTAGATGCGATGAAGTTCCATCATCTTGGTCAACTCTTACTCGATACGAACTGTTTGCTCCTCATCTTGAAAATGTTTGGCTTGCAAGAGGTTTCAGCATCTGTTGTTTCCAAGGCTGATTCACCTGACCACAAGTGAGCCCCAACTATCATTAGCAGACCGTCTGAAGTAACCAGCACCAGTTTCTTCCGATACTGTCAGATCCACCATGCGCGTATCGCCGCCCCACGTATGCAGGAGGAGAGACCACGTGCAGCTTCCCACATCGTCTTGCAGTCCAAGTCCTTACCGAACGGACAGAAGCACGAGGAAGAGGTGGAGATGCTCACTGAGTTTTCGTGGCGAAACTTTTTTTCAGCCATTAATTTCGCAAAAATCATGCAAAAACTGTCGAAGAGTCGGTCGCACCGCATATGGATGTTGGTTCAATACAAGAGTTCTGTGAGTGAAGAAGGAACGCGAAACAAGGGGAAACAGCTGATCCATCTCTCATCCTAGGCTGTGCTCAAGCGGGTGCTTCGTGTCCCACATCCAATGTTGCAGCTCCATGTTCTTAAGCTGATCAAGAGTCAAGTGCCTTTCTGCGGTCGCAAATGGCGGCAATGTGAGGGAGAATATTATGTACATCTATCAGGGATTCTGATGACTGGGCAGCGAACATGAAGGTCATTACTTCCATTTACCTCAATTGTAGACCCGATTTGCGCGATGAATGGCTCACTGGTAATGAGGTCGATGATGTTTCTGATGCTCAGGTGCCGTTCCTTGCCTGTCGCTTTGTAATCGTACTTTGCTCACCTTAGAACACAGTCCCAGGAGCAAGCTCTCCGCCATTTGGTCAAGTTTTGTAAGCGATTCCTAATATGCAGCAATACCTGGAAATACTAAGCATAGCAATTGATAGACAACACCAAACGGTATGGTGCACAAGCTGCAAATCAGCACGCCCAGGCCCATCGTCGTTCGGTCAGCATATCCCACAATCTGGAAGGTTTACCTCCCGGCTTGGACCTCGGGAATATGATCCGTCCTCTCGGGACCCCAAATGTTGTGGAAGCCGACGTTTTCCCGCCTCCCCGCTCACAAGCTCCAGATCCATCGATTTTCTTACCTTATACCACAGAAGATCTTGCTTTCGAGGACGAGTATGAAGATTATTTGTCCGATTTAGGCTGGTCAGACGACCAGACACCTTCATTGCCTTCGGCTTCGAATTCGGCATGGCATCGACTTCCCGAATTTGTATCCAATATGACAGACAATATCAGCGACAGCGAAAGTGTTGTGTCTATCGGTGACCTAGGCGATGACGCAAGGCTAGAAGGTAGAGAAGATCGTGATATTCCGGATGAGAATTTAAACAATTGGGAGGTGAGTATGCTATTCTTTGATCATCGAGTGAGGTTTTAAAGTCACTCCTGTGGCGATCAGCACATGAGTCCGAAGACGATGGCAGCCCTTCCAAAGTCGCCCGCCGGGAACCGCCGATCGAGTTCCGGAGCAGGCCTTCGCCCCGTGCTACCCTTCGGCCTGGACGATGGCAGCGCTGTTGATTTAGATGACTTAGATGAGCCCGAATTGGGCCCTATGCCGAGGGAACAATCTGGTCCCTTCGCTTCAGGCGGTGGGGTAGACGAAGTCGAGTATGCTTATGGGTATGTTTCGACTTCCAGTCTCGGTTTTCCCAGACTCATGTATTGCTGTAGCGTTTAGCGCTTCAAGCTTGCTCGTCGTTGCATGGCTTCGAATTTGTTTTCTGAATCCTATGACATCGGTTACGCGGCACGTACGTGTCTCTTGCGTAGCGAGTTGTTGGCTCAGGGAAACCAGCGTACTCGATCTTTGTTCATGGGATCAGCGTCAGCAAAAGGCACAGACTATCGACTAACACAGATATGTAATTACACTCATTGAATTACCACAAACGTCTCAGAATGATCCCTTCAATCTGGAAACAGCCCATGGTGTGCTAGCCTCATAAAAATCCATTGGATATGCTGCTTTCTCCATTCTTCCCCCTTCAGTTGCCTCACCCATCCATCCATTCGCTCGTCCCAATGCGACATTAGTCTCATACGGACTTAAGAGGGGTCGAGCGAACGCATAACCCCAATCAATCGATAGCCTTGGACACGATGTTTGTACAAAAGTCGATATATGCGGATTGAACAGCGCGAGCTTCGCGGGGGACACCTCGGAGAGCAGGATTGGCACATAGGGTATGGAAATGCGAGACGTTGAAAGTTGACTTGTGATTGCTTGAAGTTGCTTGAAGCTTCCTTGACGTCCGAGCGTTCCCAGAATAATGCCCCACAGCTGACCGTGTTGCATTGAACCTGAAAGCTTGTCTGTGGGATCTAGGTCAAGTGATGGAGGAAGAGAGGCAATGCTCTCGCGGGCAGATCGGACAGCCTGTTCTCGAATTCTTCGCATCTCGTAATGATTATAGTGCTCTCGAGTAAGTTTCTTGGAGTAGGGATCATATCGAAACGCGGGGACAGTAGGATTCGCAATCATGATCGACTCGAGGTGAAAACGACCGTCCCCAAGATATCTGCACCGACTTAGCCAGAGTTTGAAACCAAGAATTGAAGACGTACAACAGTGCATCGACATCCTTGAGAGACGGAGCTGTACAACCTAAAATTTCCCCAGGAGAAAGCGGTTTTGAGCGGGGTATTATGACTTCGTATTTACCAGTCCAGCGACTGGGCTTCCCATCTGACAGCGAGCCGGTTGTCTCGCTGTTCTCACACTCCAAACCGAGGTCTTCCTTGAGCTTTTGCAGAGCCGAAACGAACTGGATGGTTGAAACTAATGCTAGTCGGGTCGGTTCTTGTGATGGTGCGCGGTGTTGAGCATATGGAGAATCACTCGTGGACGATGACGCTTGGATGCGAAGGTATCGAGGTTTCCCGATTTCCCGGCCGGCAGGTATATCCGAACCAGTCTCTTCTGAATCCAAAAGCTGTTCATGGAATGTAGCGCGGTCACTTGGGAAATTCAGGCGAACGGTGTCCGCGAGATGGGTGGAGTCGATGGCTATCTCGACGAATACATAGAGCGTCTTGATACTAGTTTGGTCGATCGGCACTAGGATCCAACTCAGTCAATGCAATTCACCTGTCCGGTAAGAAGACGGACCAAGACAGCTGTGCCCATAATGGACGAGCATGTCGCAACCCAAGGCGACTGCGGTGTAGTCATCGATGCAACACGCCCCGTAAGTGACATCACCCATGATGACGGTCAGCGCGTCTGTGAACCTGCACGGCATTTTGGACGAAAATTCAGATGAGAAATGTTTCGGGGACACCTTTGATCACCTGCGCACCGCTCAATGATGTCTGCGATGGTGCACGCAAACATCTGGAGACCCTCGGGCATCTGGAGAGCGACCATGTTGGCTCTATTCTTGCGCACATGGTGTACCGTCTTGTGGATTTCAAAAGAGTAGTTGGTGGGCAACTGCTTGATGGCTTGGTTGAGGAGGGGATCCGTGAGGATTTCTTCGGGAATCTGATTCGCGAGTTGAGTGGGCGCAACTCCATGCTTTGATGGCGCGGCCGACTTTGACCCTACGAAGCGTTTTTTCGGTTTTGAAGCAGTATTGCAAGGTTTCTGTTCTTCCGCCATCGCCAGGAATCAGGATCGACTCTCACCAGAATCAGTGTCTTTACACACGTCACGTGGTCACTCACGGTAGCCTCCTTGAAAGTCTTTCGTTCCGACTCTAGTACTTTCAGTCTGCTAGGTGCCTCCCGTTCGCTTAGCCGACACAATGGCACTCTCTGACGCAGGTTGGTGCGCTATGAGGGGCACTTGTGGGTCCAAAGGTTGGTTTGGACAACAGTTGCCGTGTCCCTACGACGGCCCACCAGTCGAGGTGTGCAAGTTCCCTTCCATCACAGGATAAGCCAACTAACCCCGTTTGCCTCAGCCCGAGGATCAGTATGCTAGGGATCTCCTCGTCTCTGTTTGCGGTGCCGAGTATGCCGAAGGACCGACTTGTTGTACCTCAGACCAAGTTGAAACCTTACGAGACTCTCTGGCACAAGCAGAGCCTCTCATTTCATCCTGCCCAGCCTGTCGCAACAATTTTAGGACATTCTTCTGCTCGTTTACTTGCTCGCCGCAGCAGCGTTTTTTCCTCGATGTAACCGAAACACAGAAGTCCAGTACTGGAAAGACCGCAGTCAAAACTGTGGATTTTTTTGTCGGGGAACACTTTGCTTCAGGTTTTTATGACAGCTGCAAGAGTGTCCAGGTCGGAGCTACCAATGGTTACGCCATGGACCTCATAGGAGGTGGCGCAAAGACATACCCACAATTCCTCAAGTTTTTGGGGGACGAGAAGGCCCTTGGCAGTCCTTTCCAGATTAATTTTCCCTCCACTACCCCCCCACAATTCGCCCACCTAGATCCAGTCCCAAGGAACTGCACAGACAACGACTTGGCTAGTCGATGTACCTGCATCGACTGTCCGGCCGTCTGCCAGGCGCTACCCGAGGTCGCTATTCCGGGTCAAGAGCCCACTTGTCACGTCGGCATTATCACCTGCCTATCATTCGTGTTGGTAGTGGCATACTCTCTTGCGGTCGTGTCGTTCCTCTTCGGATATGTCTTGCAAGTTACAATTCGGAGACGGAGAGAGAAAAGATACGAACGCATGGCTTTATCTGCAGACGCCGCATCGTCTACCCTGTCACCTAGGTTACACACTCGCGGGTTGGTGGGAGCCATATCACTTTCTCATGACCAGGAAGAGTCTCTGGGTGCTCCGTCCACGGAATCCCGACCACTTGGTCGTGGAACATCACTTCTAGACCCTGTTGGCGCATCTCAACCGCGACAGTATCGCTTGAATACGATGCTGAGACGTGCTTTCTACCGTGTTGGCCTTTGGGCAGCTTCGTCGCCTTTCCTAACGTTTTCGCTCGTATTTACGGTCGTCGGATTGCTCAATTTCGGTTGGAGGAAGTTCGATATAGAGACAGATCCGGTGAGGCTATGGGTTGCCCCGGATTCAGAGAGCAAATTGCAGAAGGAGTTCTTTGACGAGCACTTTGGACCATTCTACCGCGCCCAGCAAATCTTCGTCACAAACGCCCCGAACCTATCCACGGAAAACCACAGCAATACATCACTTATGTCCGTCCATCCTGGCGTCCTTTCTTACAACCATCTTGACTATTGGCTCGACGTGGAAAAACACATTCGTGCTCTCCGTTCACACCCGCATGGTTATCGCCTTACGGACGTATGTTTCAAGCCTTCAGGCCCGCGTGGCGCGTGTGTCGTACAGTCAATTGGCGCATGGTTTGACAACGATTTTGGCGATTATGACGAGTCAACATGGGCGGACCGTGTATCGCAGTGTGCACGGTCTCCGGTCGACTGTTTACCCGACTTCCAGCAGCCACTTGGTCCGCAATATGTGCTCGGTGGTGTACCTGAGAGCACGCAGGGCACCCCATCATATCTGGAGGCTGAAGCACTCGTAGTCACATACGTGGTATCAGACTCTCTGGACCTCGCCGAACGGTCAAAAGCCATGGAATGGGAGGAGGCGCTCAAAGACTATTTACTTGATCTAAGTGCAAGAATATCATCAGAGGCCGGCATGCAGATAGCATTCTCGACAGGCGTCTCACTCGAGGAGGAAATCAGCAAGAGCTCCAACACAGATGTGAACATCGTTGTTCTCTCATATCTTGCGATGTTCTTCTACGTATCCTTGGCGCTGGGCAACGGGATTGCAGGTCGAGAGGAAGAAGGCCTGGTGGTTTCATTGTCGCAATGGGCTCGAAACCTTCCTTTGTTTTTCAGACGAAGAACCGTCGTATCATCTTCAGTATCCACCGACTCACGCACCATGCCGCGCATTTTCCCTCGTTTGCCTCGCAGCCTCTTCGTGAACTCCAAGTTCACGCTTGGTCTTTTTGGAATTGGACTAGTCATCCTTTCTGTGTCCTCCTCGGTCGGCTTTTTCTCCTTGATCGGAGTGAAAACAACTTTGATTATCGCTGAAGTTATCCCGTTTCTCGTCCTAGCCGTCGGCGTCGATAACGTTTTCATCTTGGTGCATGAGCTTGAACGCCACAACTGGGCGCATGGTCCAAATGCCTCGGTGGCATTGCAAGGCGGCAGTTTGCCGATGCCACGTTCGCCCACCCAATCCCATCATCGTTCACCTTTTGAGTCTACGCAGGACAGCTCGATGGATGGCAGATCTCTGCCGTTATTCTTGTCTGCAGAGGAGCGTGTTGCACGGACACTGGCGAAGGTTGGCCCATCGATTTTGCTCAGCACAGTTACGGAAACGGTAGCATTCGCCTTGGGAGCTTTGGTTCCAATGCCAGCTGTACGAAACTTCGCGCTCTATGCTGCCGGTAGTTTGCTTCTGAACGCATTGCTGCAAGTTACGGTATTTGTCAGTGCGCTTGCGATAGACTTAAAGCGAGTCGAGGTGAGTAATGCTTGATCATGCGCGGCTCATTTACAGGACAATTTCTAGGCTAGTCGTGTCGATTGCTTCCCTTGCATACGGCTTCCATCCCGTATCGCGCTTCTCGATGCTCCGGCAGGATTAGGCACAGTTGCCCGTTTCATCCGCAGGCACTATGCGCCATTTCTTTTGCGACCAGCTGTGAAGGGGGTTGTTCTCCTTCTATTTTCCGGGTTATTTGTGCTATCTGTGATATCTATACAGCATATCGAACTTGGTCTGGGTGAGCGGTACTTATAATCTGCTCGATTTTTCCACTGAAACTTCACATTAGACCAGAGGCTTGCTTTGCCTTCAGATTCATACCTAAATGCATACTTCGACCACTTGGATGTCTATCTTGACGTTGGACCACCTGTGTACTTCGTCTCGCAGCAAATCGATGTCACTCAACGAGCAGGACAGCAAAAGCTTTGTGGTCGTTTCACCACTTGTGACGACTTCTCGATTGCCAATCTTCTGGAGGCTGAACGTAAGAGGCCTGCAGCTTCCTTCATCTCCCAACCAACTGCTTCTTGGATCGATGATTTTCTCAAATGGCTTGATCCAGCTATGGAATCTTGCTGTCGCGTCCGCAAAGCTGATCCTTCGAAATTCTGCAGCTCTACGGACTCGGAGAGGTTATGTCGGCCATGTCTATATGGACAAGATCCTGCATGGAACATTACCATGGTCGGACTTCCTGAAGGAGAGGAGTTCATGCGTTACCTCAAGCAATGGCTTATCTCTCCAACCAACGAAGATTGTCCCCTTGCGGGAAAAGCGTCGTTTGGAACAGCTCTTGCGCTTGAGCAAGCGGGCACGAGTGTGGCTGCATCACACTTCCGCACATCCCACACTCCGCTAAGGTCCCAAGCGGATTTCATCCACTCGTTCGAAGCGGCACACCGTATAGCAGACGAGATCTCGGACCATATCGGGCATAAGGTTTTCCCGTATTCCCTCCACTACGTATTCTTCGACCAGTATGCTCATATCGTTGCCATCACACAAGAGATTCTTGGACTAGGGCTAGCGGCGGTGTTGGTCGTCACTGCGCTCTTCCTTGGCTCCTGGAGGGCTGGGTCCATCGTCACGGGCATCGTTGCGTTGACTGTCTTAAACGTGATGGGTGTGATGGCCGTATGGGGTATAAATCTGAATGCAATCAGCTTGGTGAACCTCGTCATCTCGCTCGGTATCGCGGTGGAGTTCTGTGCGCATGTCGCGAGGGCGTTCATGAGTGCAGGGCCCAGCTTACCAGCTGATTATCCGGCGGGACAGAAAGAAAGGGATGAACGGATGTGGACTGCGTTGGTGGATGTTGGCCCTTCGGTAGGGTGTTTTGTCGACTCAGGGCTTACTGGCGAGCTGATGGACAACTGGATCTCCTAGGTTCTCTCCGGGATCACCTTTACGAAGCTCATCGGGATGTCTGTTCTAGCTCTGACCCGTTCACGGCTCCTAGAGGTGAGACCTGCTCACTTCGAGCCAACCGTATTTCTTGGCTTCTGACCAGTTATCAGATTTATTACTTCCGCATGTGGGTAACTCTGATTATTTCTGGGGCCCTACATGGTTTGGTGTTGTTACCAGTGGTGTTGAGCATTGCGGGTGGTCCAGGCTTTGCTCAGCAAGAGTTGGATGAGGAGTGGATGGCTAATGCTATCAGGAATGATGCTGAGTATGGGTAAGCTATCATCCAGTTGTATCTCCGTCCTCAATAACGAATCATCTTACTAGACCCATCCTCGCTGACGATTCGTCGATTGCAAGCGATTGAAGTTGGAAAGTTGTCTCTTCATGGCACACGGTAGTATAGACACAAGCACCTCAGTATAATTTTGCGTGCAACTATAATTAATACCAAGAAACCGAGCAAACTACGCCGGAGACCGGGACCGACTGTCTCTTATATCATCCCTACTGTAGCTCCTTCTCCCCCGACTAAGCGACCTAGACCTGGTCCTGCTTCGAGAGTACCTCGAGTATGACGAATAGGATGGGGAACGTGAACGAGTTCGGGAACGCGAACGTGACGGGGTCTGAGAGCGGGATCGGCTGGACCGCACCGAATAACTCCTGGAGCAACTGCGCCGCGCCCTCGCGTACCCTGTACCGCCGCGTTCGTAGCTTGGGGATCTCCGTCTCGGCGGAAGGCGGTCACCACGCCTCACTGGTGAACGCGAGCGAGAACGAGAAGGGCGGTAGGTGTCTCTCGGAGGAGGACCACGGCGGCCATAACCCCTTGCTCGCCGGTACGTATCCGCATAGCGGGGAGGCTCGTATGCGCGTCTGCGTGGCGGTGGGGAACGCGTGCGCGAACGGGAGCGCGAACGAGAGAAAGACCTGCGGTCCCGCCCGTTGCGCACGGGACGTGGGCGTGAGCGGGAGCGAGTGCGGATGGGAACGTCGGAGAGTTCCACTTTCAAAATGAGGCCGTCCAGTTGACCACCGTTCATGTGGGACACGGCCCTTTGTGCTGACGAGGGATCTACATACTCGAGTGAAGCCTTGCCTCTGTTTTGGCCAGCTAAACAAAGGCACTGTTGAGACAGGCGTGCACACGAAATCATGCATGGACCATACACTTTGTGTAGAGAGGAAGATCGATTTTGACGATTTCACCGTAAAAGCCAAATATTGTTTGGAGGTGGGTGTGGGCAACACTGCGCGAAAGACCGTTCACGACGACAACTTTAGCGTCCTTCTTGTCGTCGCCGAGCTCCATGTCGACATCTGCATCGTGGAGAGGCTTTGGCGAGCGCGAGCGGCCTCTGTCCGACATGGTCGAAAGTCAAAGAAAATGGAGATGTGACTGCGTGACAAGTTTGTCACATTCACAACCCAAGTACAAGTTACTACTGCCATTAGTGTAGCCTCGCTCTCTTCCTAGGCTGCTTCGCAACACCAGACTCATTCTCATCCCTCAGCCCATGCGTCCTCTTCACATGCCTTTTCACAAGGTCCTGTCTTACGAAACTTTGGCCACAAATGTCGCAGCTATATGGCCTGAATCCGCTATGACTCGCCTCGTGTCTTTTGCATTCGTTTTTGCGCAAGAACCGCAGCGAACTGCGAACAAGTGTTCAGTTGACACATCGTACAAGGAGGACCAATCTGGAATCAACAAACCACACAGAGCAAGCAAAAGGTCTCTGCCCAATGTGGCCTCCAACATGGACCAAGATATGATCCCGACGTTTGTTCCGCTGATCGCAACCGATGACATAACATCGAAAATCGTTCAGAAGTTCCCCGCGGTCTGAAAGTTTTCCGGCAAAGTGAGAAAGCCATGCCCTATCGATATCTTGCTCGGGGTATTTAGTTCTGAAACGTTCCGCTCTGGATATGAGTTCGTTTAGTTCGATGCCAAGATGCGCATTTAAAATGGGGGATGAATGGGTGGTGTTCGAATACTCGAGGTTGCACGGGGCTGGCAAGGCGTGGTGTTCACTGTTAGGAACATTGGTTAGTTCGAGTCTGATTGGAACGGATGATCTCGGCGCTGGCAGCTGAGACGGCGAACAACTTCGTGCGGACGGTGAGTTTGCAGAAGACCATGGTCGGAGCGGGAATTCTGGGGCGGGTTGGATCAAGATCGACATGATGTCCTGGATGACTCGCGGAGACGGACTTTGTTCGGCCCCCGAGTCCGTTGTAGTAAGGATACAGTCATTGTGGTAGT
Source organism: Tylopilus alboater (assembly GCA_038090535.1). Lineage (NCBI taxonomy): Eukaryota > Fungi > Basidiomycota > Agaricomycetes > Boletales > Boletaceae > Tylopilus > Tylopilus alboater. Next base: position 1,353 of record JBBPMW010000099.1, on the reverse strand, counting down.
CCTTAGGCGTCAGCGAGGCCGGCTCTACGTAATAAATCCCAATATCGTGGAGGGATGTACTGTGGATAGTGTCCAGAGGGTTGATTCCGGGATGTGGCGGGTCCAGTCGCCGAAGTTTATCGTACATATTAACGTCGGGGATTAGTCCAACAATGTCGCCCGCTGTAGGATCGATGGCGCTATCGAGACCAAGCTCCAGATGGCTAGTAGGCACGTCACAGGGGGAAGGGTCGAAATTTGGGATACATTGAGTAGCGCGACGGTTTTCGTCTAACTCAAAACCCCTGCAGGGAACGGTCGGTGCGGGAAAATCGTACAGGGGCATATCGATTCCACAAGTCTCGACGGGTAAAAGAGGTAGTGCTTCGTCGCCCTCAACTTGCATTTGCAGCACAGAGTCTCCGGGAGCGAGCAGTTGACCACGAAGATTTCCAGATGCATCGCGGAGGTAAGTTATGCCTAGCCCGGCGAGAGGAGGGCGATACGAGGGAGCATTGACCCAAGCGTTCGACTGGAATTCATCGAAAGCGTCGCCAGCGCCATGAAGAGGAGTGTTGGCAATAGACCTGAGTGGGGAAAGGAGGGTGGGGATAGACGGATGGGCGTGTCGCAGCGCCAGCGTTGCGTGGATAGACATGTTCTGTGGATAGCTGAGTGTGGGGCTACGGTGGTGTTTCATAGTTTGAGTTATTAGATTGTGAGTGGATAGTGTACCATGCGTGTGTCCGTCAGCGTCGTGCTGGCGGTAAAGCTCGTCTCAGGGGGGAACAACCGTTATATATCTTGTTTGTTCTTGTTGTGCAAAGCCATTAACCACTTGCCTGTTTTGGAAATATCTCCGTCGATATGTTTTTTGTCCGCCGCCAGCTTGGCCGAGTATGCGCGACAGCAACGCGGACAAGGCCGAGTTTCGTCAAACCTGCGCTTATCTTTTCCGGCGTCTCCGTCTCCGTTGCAACCACCTACTATTCTCTTAGACTGCTGTCTGATCGTGCAGTCACTCTTCCTCTGAGTCCCTCCCGCTTCGCGCCAACCACTCTCGTCGAATCCGTGGATGTGTCATCCGACACGAAGCTCTTAACTCTCTCTGTACCTCCGGAACTGCTCCCACCTGACCGTGCTGCCTTCGCACCCATATGGTCCATCTTCATCAAAGACAGTGACATTCAAGTCGAGCGTCCTTATACACCCCTCGAGGGCATCAATGAAAATGGTCACATGAAATTTTGGGTGAAAAAGTATGAACACGGAGAAGTCGGTCGATGGTTACACTCGAAACAAGTTGGTGACTCGATCGAGATCCGTGGACCCGTACAGACTTGGTCAAGGTTGTGGCAGGACGGCCCTTGGGAC
>JBBPMW010000098.1:0-30450 GCA_038090535.1 Tylopilus alboater | reverse complement strand
GATGAACATATCAGTCATGTCTGGCAACCACATGGCCCACCCATTACTGATCAGTCTTGCCAACATTGACACGGACATTTGCAGCAAAGGCTTGCTTCATGCCCACCTCCTCCTCATGCTATTACCAGTTCTTTCATTCATCCACAAGAAATCTCGAGTTCATAGCCTCTTATTTGACTGGCTATTCCACAAATGTTTAGACATCATCTTACATCCCTTAAAGGCCACAGCATCCATCAGGATAATGATGAGCGATCCCATGGGCAATTTGCACTACTGCTAACTCTGCTTATTGAATATATTGCAGATACCCCCAAACAATGCCTTATCTCATGCACAAGCCCAAAATCATCCCCAATATCTACTGCTTCTCATAAACAGTTTGGCGATAATATTTGCCACCCCCGTCACACTGCCACCAAGACTTTGGACAAAATCTGTGTAATGTGCTTGAAATGCAATCCAGACAACTATGTTCAGTTCCTCAAGCTCACAAAGTCATTCGGCCTTAACGGTGTCAACGAGCCTTTCTGGATTGACTGGGCTCTATCAGATCTGGCAAGATTTCTCAATCCAGAGGTCCTTCATCACTTCCACAGGCTATTTTTCGACCATGATTTGCAATGGTGTATTGTTGTTGTTGGTGATGAGGAGATTGACTACTGCTTCTCCCTTCCTCAGACATTAGTGGGATACCATGGATTCAGGGAAGGCGTGTCCAAGTTGAAGCAGGTAACAGGATGCAATCAATCACCACTCCATGTAACATTACTACATCATTGGTGTCATTGCTGGCACAGTTCCTCCATGGTTCCTCAGTGCCATTCATGCACTGATGGACTTCTGATATCTTGCTCAACTGCCATCTTTCGATGGACACACATTGCAGCAATTGGAAACCATGCTACAGACATTCCACCATCACAAGGATTCCATCGTTGCTGCAGGTGCCCATTCTGACAATTTTTATATCCCCAAACTAGAACTCTTGCAGCACGTCATACCTTCAATTTGGGATTTGGGCACTGTCATGTAATGAAGCACCGACATCACTGAACATGCTCACATTACTGAGGTCAAGAACCCAGCACGTGCTGGCAATAATCAAGATTATTATTTGCAAATTGCTTGCCACCTTGATTGCATGGATAGGTGTTTTTGGTTTGACCTCGCAATGTGGATCATGTCATCGCTTGGGCTGGATAGTGAGAATCACAAAGATGGAGATCGTGAAGATGAAGATGACGTAGATGGAGAAGAGCACAAGCTGAACGGAGAAGTACAAAACCTGCTGTTCTACCATTCTCCAACTCGCAAAGTGATTGATTACTTTCAAGCTGCTTGCACACTTGCTAGTCAGACTATCGATAGCGACTGGCCAGCCAAGGGGCTCACAGGTCTGTTGGAACTTTTAACAAGTCTGGCTAATCTTTGCTGACAAGAAATTTCCAGGCCATTTAGTTGTCCAACTGTGTCTTTATTTTTGTCTGCACAACACAGGCTTTCTGGTATACATCCAATACTTTAATCATGGCCCTACACCTGATCCCATGTCCAGCCTGTACGCCCTGAAACATGCAACAAGGAGAGATGGGTCATGCATTGGAGATGTGATGCCCTTAACTCAAATCTGTTCACCTGCACATCTCATTTCATGTTTCAGTAAAGCAGCAAATCTGTGCCTCAACTCAAACACAAGCTATGAGCTCTCCACAGACTTCTGGTTGAATAAGTATTGGAACAAACAGTTTTTCTACTCTCTCATGCTGAATACTTAGTTATGCTGCATAAATGTATCTCTTTGTGTGAATGTGAGTCATGGAATTGCATAGCAATCTCATGCATTGGTTTTGCATCAAGTCCCATTTCCCCTTCCCCTTTTGAGTCCAGTGCTAGAAATGCATGCTTGCACTCCACCTCCTCGCAATGTGGTTATCTCCATCTCTCTGACACCCTACCGACTGAAAACTATATCTGTACCCACTTCGGCAAGAATTTACAGCACCATGCCACTCAAACAAGACCTCACCAACGAGTTGGAAGATGCTATGTATGATCATGGAACCAGATGCAAAAAAACCTAGGAAACACTATATACTGCATCCTTACAATAGTCTCCCACCTCACCAGTCAACAGCTCCAGACCCATCTACTCTGACATATGACAATCGACCACTTTACCACTCTGCATCCAAGTCCTGGGATCCAGGACACCTTCTTTATATCCTCCACAATTCCACATCCACCTACAAAGAGCCTAGTCCTGCTCGTACTGGAGGAGGAGGGCACAACAAGAAGAATCTGCCTTCCAATTGGAGGCTCCGGAGCATGACGGTCACAAGGAAGTACCACAGCATCCAAGGGCCCATGGAAGAGACTCAGGACGGCACATACATACCAAAAGCAGGATCAGAGGAGCAAATGGTGGTGCTATGGCTCAACCACTTCATTGCTTACATTTGTGCAAATTGCTCCTCCAGCTCACAACCTGTGGATGTGCACCCATCACATCAAACAAGAGGGAACGTGAAATGCATGCAACGCCACTGGTCGGCACAGTCTTTCATCAAGGCACAATGCATTGAAGACACTGACTTGCATTTGAAGCCTGACATTGCTTTCCTGCAACCAGATGTTTATGATGAAGCATACTCCAATTTCTCTTGGTGAAATGTTGCATCTTTCATCGAGCTCACCTCTGAGAATTATTCTACTCGCCTGCAGCTTCAGCTCACCAAAATAGCCTATGCAATTTTTATCGTGCAGCCTGGCCACCACTTTGTTATTGCTTCGTCAATCGCAAACCAACGGTTATGCCTTCACGTCTTCAACCAAGCCGGTGCTATCCACTCTTGTAGGTATAACATTCATTGCTACCCATCTTTCCTTGTCTAGATTCTTTACACTTTGACGACAGCCCTCTCCAAATTCCTCAGTTACAATCCAACCCTCTCTTTTTCGACCACCATCTCTTGCATGAAGTGCCTGCGCACCAAGCCGTATATCATTGATGGCAAGAAATACATAATAGAGTGTCTACTTTTCTACAACAAAATGATCTGTGGATGAAGTACTCTTTGTTTTGTTGTCATTGACCTTATGGATGGGAAACAGTATGTTGTCAAGGACTGCTGGACCCACAGTGGGTGGGTGACGACTAAGGAGGACATGCTGACAAAAATGAAAGAGAAAGGGTTGACGTATGGGGTCCCTGTTCTTGAGGCAGCATGGACAGTCCAAATATTGGGCAAGGATGATTTGATGAATCTATGACGACCAAGTTACCTCTTCGAACCAGGCTCCCTCCTCCCTGAGACTTGAATTTATCATCACCTAATTCTCGCATCCGTAGGCGAACCTTTGACACACTTTTCATGTATTCAAGAACTGCTCAGTGTTCTCATTGATATTGTAGATAGTAAGTACACTAACACCATGTGACATTGGATGATCTAATATTGTTATCAGTCCATGAATGACTTGTCCTTCTTTGTTGTATTCACCACCAGGACATCAGCATCAACAACATATTAATGTACCTCTTCGAGGGCACTTGGTCATTGCGGGTCATTGAGGATGATGAACTGGATGCCAGCCTTGAACAGTATGTTGTATTCAAGTTAAAGCTTTGTGGTAGTATTGAACGTGTTCAGACCCAACGTTCCACCAAGGTATCCAAACTTATGGCTGTGACTTTGAACAAGCCCTTGAATCCTATGGCCCTGGAGACTGGCGGTGCAAGCTCTCATACATCAATGGCAACTTCTGTCAATGTGGTGTGTAATATCCCTGAGTCTGACAAATTGCTTAACTGCTAGACAGGCTCCTGACCTCCAGTCCTGCCCCTTGAAGTGCTCATCAACCAGCTTGTCCAACTTATCAAGCATCGGTGAAGGGCTCATGCTATGGCTTTGGTGTTTCTGGACTCAATGGGGATTCTTTGGTGAGCTCACAACTGTCAGATCACTCAAACCTGCCTGATGTAGTGTCAAAGCCTGATCTCTCATGTACTTGGGCCCCCACACTATCTGCATTTGCTGCTTCTCAGGCTTGTCATGGATCCACAGCGCCTATATCTCACACAGGATCCACTGCTCTTACCTCTCAGGACAGGTTTACTCCTCCTACATCTCATTTCGGGTCTACTGCACCTCTGTCTGGTGCTGGATCAACCCTTTCCTCATGTGCTATTTGCTGCTGTGTCTCTAATCTTTGCGCTACATCTCACATCGAATCCATTCCTTTGCAACTACCATTGAGGTCTTCTCAAGTTACCCAGCGGACACATGTTCCTTTCACCCAAACATACTCAGTGCATAGTCTAGAGGACATGACACACCAAATGCATGTTGGTTTGGATAATTCAAGGCCTCCATCTTATCATTCACGCAATAATTATACTCAAGATGATGACAGTGGAGCTTTTCAGGTGATTTTGATATCAACAAAAATTTGTCCAAGGAGGATGAATGGCTTGCCGAGGGAGCACTTCGGGGCATAGATCCTGCCATAGAGTGTCGCAGTGACCATTTTGATGACAGTGTCATTGGTAAGTTACCAATTGTTTAAAGACAGATGGCTAACAGCAAGCACAGATCCAACTCTATTTGCTGAAGAAAACTATCATAATAACATCACTAGAGGTAATCCTGACACTGATGTATGTCAGTAAAGAGGTTACTAATGGCTGGCGTAGATCTACCCATCCCTTCTGATCACTTCAACGACACTCGTATTGGTAAGCCATTGTGCATTATAGAACAAGTGACTCACTTGGACAATGCCAGATCTACTCACATGGGAATGCACCAACAATGGCACTGCTCACAACGTTGTCAATGAACATCATCAACACAACGGCTTCCCTCGGCCTCCAGATCCATTGAGCCTGTGTGATGTTTGTCTTCAGCAACAAAACTCTGCTTTCGGTAATGAGTCTCATTCCAGAGGGAGTGCAGAGTCCTCATCCATCGCCTTTCATGTTCAGCAGCCTGAGCAAAACTCCACTGTTGGCAACCAGTCTCACTCCAGCAAGAGTCGAGAGTCCTTGGCCATCCCCTAAAGTGATCTTCAACAGCAGAATTCCGCCATCAGCAACCAGTCTCACTCCACTGGCATTGGACTATCCTTTTCTGTCCCCTCTCAAGCCCCATCTTCAGATGACCCTCCAGGTCCTTTGACAGGTCCCCCCACCAAGCTCCGTGCTTATCCCCACAAGTTTCATGAAGTCATTGAATGTGCAAAGCAAATTTCTCAATGTGAATGTGCCCTGATCAATCCCTTTCCCAACCGTGGTGATTTTCTTGACAGAAAAAGTGAAGAACACTTTGCTGAGGCCATCACCAAGTATCAGCACGTTCCAACAAATGAGTAGAATGACTCAAATTATTTGTGACCTTTCCGATGATGTTCCACCAGGATACTGGCCGCAATATAAGAAAGACCTTGGCATACTGGTGAGCTCACTCACTATCTGATTGGGACTTGTAGCTATGGGAGGCTTTAATGACTTGGTGCTCCACACTGAAAGCCATGAGCTTGTCCCATGCTTTTACACCCTCGGTGGAGACCAAACTCCAAAGAACAAAACAAATGCTGAGTTTTTGATTCGTCAATCTGCTTTCACCCGCAATGGCATTGACAAAAAGGTATATAAAACTGAGCATTTACTAGGTGTTCCTTTAAGTTACTGACATGGGATGCAGGGATCTACAAACAACATGGCTGCCCCTGTGCTGGCTGTTCTAGTCATCTCGTTCTTTTACACCGGTCCATCTGCCCTGGGAGTGTTGTTTCCTGAAGTCTTCAGTTGTGAAGTCCTTGAAGTCACTGTCTGTTTGGCAGCCACAGCAGTATGTATTATTACTAAATGGTGCCATCTCCATTGACGCCTGTTTGCTAGCTCCATGTGGCTATCAACGAGTACGTTGTGACTGGATTCCAACAAGACCAAACATTCGAGTATGTTGGCTATTTGAAAATTTATGCGAACTTCTATGCCATGCAACTCACCATCAACAAGGACCCAAAACATGCAGTGAAGACAAGGGCACTGAGGGTCGAGTGGGTAGCCTCTGCCACATATGTTTCACCCAATTACTCTGTCATGTACATGCTTATTTTCACAGTGCGCCGATGAATGAGTCAGTCACTGTTGTTGCATTCAACATTGATTTCCAGCCCATTCTAGACTAACTTTGTACATGCTAACTATCATGATAAGAACCCTGCTGGTGGTACTACTAGTACAGCGTATTTAGTACTAGCCAGTGTGCAGTGCTTGAGTATTTTCTGTGAAATTTTGGCAAGTGGCACATAGTATAACAATTTATCAGTGAAGTTTAGTTGTGTGCAGCTCTTACAAAGATCTGTGTGCATCTGTAATAGTAGATACCTCTCTTTGAGATCTGTGAGACTGTGAAAATCTGTGCAGATCTACACAGCCTAGAGCTGATTTGCTAATGTACTGTATAGCTCAACCAGAGCATCAACTTCTGTGATGCCACAACTGTGTGAGCATCTATTGGAAATATCTGGTGTTGGCCTACCTGCAAGGAGAGTGGCTGCCATCAGGTTGTAGTGTGGTGTGAACGCAAATGGGGCCCCAGCAGTAGTCTTGCTCCCACGTTCTAGGGCATGCGCACCTGTCACACTGCCACCTGTTGAAACTTGCCACAAACAAATTATCTGAAGTTCCGACCATCATCAGACACCTTCCAGTGTGGTCCTCCGAGCTCTTCAGCAAGATAATACATATTCTTCTTAACGACTTTTAGGTTATGCTGCATTGTCTGAGCTGCCAGAGAGGTGGCTTCAAGGACCAACATGCTGTCGCCATGCACATGAGCCAGCCAACTTCTGGATGTAACATGTGGGTAACAACCTTGTGCACTTGCACGAGTCCCTGCCGCACTCAACAGGTTGCACTTGTTGTGATGTTACCTCCGACGCTATTCCAATGGACACCGATCAGGATTCCCTCTCCCCGACCCCATAGATCCCCTCACTGAGCTTGACAATCCTGAGCTTTTTTCGCCGACCATTGGTTTGGATCATCTCCACTCAGAGTGTTTCGAGGGTGCGGCTCAGTCGTTTGGGTGTGGCAACATATTTATGGACAAGTTCAACAAAGACAAATTCAGCAAATCATGCAAAACAAATCTTTACTACCCATTCACCTCTCGAAATGAATGGGAACTTGCACTATGGTTGCTTCGCTCTGGCCTCAGCATGAAGGCGATAGACAATTTCTTGTCGTTGTCCATTGTACATCCAATCTGTCCTCTCTCTGATGGTCAGTGCGGTTGACCAACTCCAGGTAAAGTTACTTGGTCTCTCTTTCAACACTGCAGGGGCCACCAGCATTCCATGCAGATTGAAACATTGCATCCTACAAAATATCCCATATACCTGTACTGGTGTGATGCGTTGGAATGCATTGTGTGGATCTTTAATCACCCTTCGTTTCATGATCACCTTGATCTCATCCCTGAGCAGCTGTATACATCAAGCAATAATCTCTGTAGAGTATACACAGAGTGGATGACCAGGGATGACAGATGGCAAATGCAGGTATGTGGGTTTCATGGCAGCATTTTCGATCTTATCAGCTGATATAGTATTGGTGCAGTCACAGCTTCCAGAAGATGCAACATTACTTGGCACCATCCTTTCTTCAGATAAAATGAACATTACAAACCTATGTGGCAGCTGGGTTGCCCACCCTCTTCTAATTAGTCTGGCAACCATCAACATGTCCACCCGTCTCAAGCTGTCATCCAGATCCTTCATGCTCACTGCTCTTCTCCCTGTGCCCAAATTCATCCACAAGAAGAAGTGTATGCACGGGGTCCTTGAAGACCACCTCATTCATCAATGCCTCCACATCATCCTCGAACCACTAGTTTGGGACAATGCTTTCAGACCCCCATGGGAACCTTAGGTATTGTTTTACCCTCATTGCAGGATACATTTTCGAGACCCACGAAGCTGTGATGCCTGCCTGCATTGGGGGAAAGATGTCACCCATGACAATAGCCATGTACAAGCAGTTCAGTGACCCATTTTGGCACGAGGCACGGACTGCGACCACCACCCTTGGGCAGATTTCTGTTGTAAAATCCAAGGCCAACCCCACTGACTTATAAACCTTTTTTCATGAAGCCCAACATTTCTGTCTCAATAGAGTTAGTGAGCCATTTTGGAGGAACTATCCCCTTTCCTGTCCCAGCATCTTTATTACACCCAAGCTCCTGCACAACTTACATAAGGAGTTTTGGGATCATGACATCAAATGGTGTCTGAATATCATCAGTGAAGCAGAAGTGGATTTTCTGTTTTCCAGATAATCAGAGGCGCAGCTCCATCAGTGCAGACACAACCGAGCACACCCACATGTCTGAAATCAAGACACCAGTGGGGTTGACCAACAACCACAATTATGATCCGCAAATTTGCCACCACCTTGATTATGCAGAAAAGTGCAGGCCATTCAAGTTTGCGATCTCATTTTGTGAATGAGAAGCCAGTCAAGATTCAGCACACTGTTGGATGATGGAATTTGAGAAGACGGACAATCAGATACCAGATTTCATGATTTCAGCCCAACTCCTCACCAAACCTGCATGTTCCATCATCCCCTTGCCCCTTCGTAGCTTCATTGCTGGTTTGATAGCAGTGAACCTGCTGTATGCCCTGTCTTTACAATGGATTACTGTTGACGAAGCCGCTTGACGGTTTGGCTTGCCTGACCTTTGACCTGCTATCACTGATTCCTTGTGGCACGAGGTGCAGTATGGTGAGGAATTTGTGCACCCCATTGGTGGGCAATGCTGTGGATCAATTGACACAGCCCTACCGTTTACAGAGCTCCAAGTCTGGTATAAAGTACACCTTCAAAACCCTCCAATACATGGTAACCCTGACATCCTGCCCATGCAGATGCTATTCTGCACTCCACCCAATGCCGCTACTTGGCCCCTTGGTCGCTATGATACCACCATTTTCAATGTTGACGGTCAATGTGAATGGCCAAAAAGTGGTCTGAGAGGTATGTTATATTTCTGATCAACTCTTCAGTGGCTGAGCAACGCCGTTTGTCAGGTCACACAGTCGGCCAGCTTCGCCTCATTATGTGTCCTCTCAGCAAGCCGGGAGAGAGCTGCCCATGGACTGATTGTTTTCTTATGTACATACAATGTTTCAATATAATGCCAGAAGACATTACACATCTTCCAATCCTCAGATATGGCAAACAAGCTGCTAGTCAGTGACTTGGTGATGTTGTCCCCCTCAGCAAAGTGCACGCATTCACACATCTGATCCCCTGCTTTGGAAGAACTGCAGATACAAGACTTACAGCTTACAATCAATTCATTCAAGCATGCTGCAGAGTTTTATTTGAATAAATACTTCTACAAAAATATGCATCATTGTAGATGTGACTTTATCACAAATCACCATTGATCAGATTACATCGATTACTCTGAATCATCCGAGACTCTTGGCTTCATATATTTTCTATGTAGCTTCTTCCTCACCAACTTGAACTTCTCTGAGTCTCTTAGTGTCATGCTGCTCTGGCAAGAAATTTCCAACCCAACAATGACAGGTGCAACTTCAATGTGGCGACCATGAAAGAAGCCTACAACAACCAAGTTGAACAAGTACTCTACTGTTGACGCCACCTATAAGTTAATCAGCTCCATTCCACCTCCAATAAAAGGTCACAACATTCAAACTATGGACCAGTTTGTCAGCAGGGAACTGCAGGGGAAGATAACCAACAAACGAAATGATGCACACTTCGATTCAAAGTCTGCGACTCGCCACCTCTCATTTCTTCTCAACATAATATTCACAAGTGTTGACAACACTTTCTTAGATGTCGACCCCAAGTCATTGTTTGTCCCTCTTTCCTTCATTCCAAATGCTGCTTGCTGGTTTTTGCTGTCATACAAAAGTGCCGGCAGATTCATTCAATTCCATTGGACTTTATGATGGAGAAAACAAGTGCTGGCGGTGGAACCTTCCTCTCATAGACTCTACCCCCAAACAACCTACCAATGCTACTCTTGCAGTATCCACTGACACCTTGGATGATCCAGAATCACCCTCTGCTGGACAAGACCTTCCTCTGACAGACTAGATCTACTATCCCTGAGCAACCTACCAACACTACTCTCGCAGAGTCCACTGACATCTTGAGTGATCCAGAATCATCATCTGCTGAACAACAGGTTGCTCAGTTCCTCAACAGTCTTACAGAAGCATTGAGAGCCAAACGAGCCAAAAGCTGGTGACACTTTACCATGTCGCTGTCAATGGCTCACAAACTGGAGCAAAACACCTCTGCCTTAGGCAGTTCTGCAGGATATTCACGCAAGCCCAATCTCATCCTGGTAGATAGCCCCTTGCCTCAAAATGAGGTGACATGGCTCAGCCCCAAGGTTGTTGCAGAGTACACGAAAGAAAATTTCCAACTCGCCTCTCGCATTGGAAAGACTATAGACACCAATGCATATCTTGCCTTGGTGGACCAACCCTGGAGGCGATTTGTCCTCGGGTTGTCCATTGCAAATGCCAATCTACAAGTCCACTTTTACGACCACTTGGGCAGTTCACTCTCCCCTCCATTCAACATTCACACTGATGATGCAAAACAATTCCTTGCCATTATCTTTGCTCTCACTTTTGGTTGTCATGCTGCCATTGGGTTCGACCTCACCATTGAAACTCACCCCCCACCTCTCAGTAAGTGAAGGCATCCCGAAATTGCATCAAGCCCCAAGGAGGATGTAGGTCCCATCGAAGAACAGGATGCACAGCCGCTAACAAATTCTCCCAATTCTATTCCACAAATTCCACCTCCACCATGTACATTCACCCATCTCTAACTCCCTTTCATTATAGTGTGAGTTAGTCTAACATCAGTGACACATGCCTTGTTCACTAGCTTTTGTCATCTCCTTTTGATCAAGCTTGGTATTCTCATCATGCTATTGTACTCTTTCTTTTCAACTTCTGACCTTAATTATTTAGCTAACCCTTTCATACATCGAGACTGTGCATATTTAGTTAGGAATTGATTTGTGTCTGCCCTAAGTCTCGCTAGTCAATTTGCTCAAGTTGGCAGCAACATGGCACGAGTCACCTCAAATCAAAACCGGAAATGAATGTTATTCAGCGATAATTGATGACTTACCGACCTCGAGGTCATATACCCAAGCAATTTGGAGACCAATATATAACCTCTGCAATTGCTATCAAAGCGTCAGTGATTCCATCCACTCCTGCCTTCCTCATCCTCACTGATGCTTATCATGTCTTCCCAAATACCCTCTTCTTTTACTTCTTCACCAAGGAAAAAGGGCAACAAGAACAAACATTCACAGAATGACAACGACAGCATTTGCTCTATGAAGTTCCAGCATGTCAAGGGCAACCATGCTACCACCATGCAGTTGACAACCATGGATCATCATGACAAGTTCCAGTTGGCTAACTTTAATGTAGCACAGGAACTCCGTTGAAGTGGGAGGGCAGGTGCAGGCTCAGGTGGAAGAACTCAACAGCTTCAGAAGCTCGGGGCCATCTTCGAAGATTGTCCTATGAAAGCTTGGAGGCCAACTGATCTTCCAAAGAAACACAGCTGTGAACCCCCTTGCTCCTCCAGTGAAGTGTATTCAAGCAGGGCGGTGTAGTGCTGCAAAGAAGCCTGGCTTGGAGGTGAGTTCACTGAGCACATCCTTTGCTCCTTGCTGATGTCTCCATAGGATCCTCCACCTTATGCATCAGCTGGTCAAAGTGAAGCTCAACCATCGACCATAAGGCACATGTTCTTTTTATGGAACACATTGTTATTGTTTCTTGCTTTTAGATTGCCCCTGCTCCGGCTTTTCATCACCACTCATCCAAGTCCAACCAGTTTGGCTTTAATGCCCCGACTTCAGTGCCAATTGTACCTCCTGGCACCGAACCCAACCCTTATGTTCTGGATAATCCATATGTTGCTGGTCAGAAACAACAGGCTAGGTCACAGCCTTCCTGACCATCTTCCAAGTCCTTTGCAAATCATGGTCAGGTTTAACCTGTTGTATGCTCAAAGTTCGATGATAGTTCGGATGAAAGTTCAGATGAAAGCAAAAGCACGACATCTCAATCAAGGAAAGGAGATGAAAGTGGCACTGAGCATGAAGATGGGTGGGGAGCAACAAATTTGAGACAAGTTGCTCATCCAGGTAAGTTTCATGCATCACCATGGCACCTACTAAATTTCTTGTCTGTAGGATTCTATCAGGAGTCTCATCATCAGTTCATGTTCTCTCGTGATGAGGATGACCAGGATGCCCAGTGCATCCTTGACCACACAGAATCCCAGATAATTGTTTGACTCCCTTTTAATATTATGTCTAACATCATACGTGAAGCATCAACATCATCACCATTGAATGAATGACAGCCATCTCACTCAGGTAAGACTACAAACAATGGTTGACACATCTAATATACTTCGAAACTCCAGCATGCCAACGCTGTTGATGTATTGAACCATCATCATCAGATTAATGGTTGTCCTGCTGCTCCAAATCCTCAAGCTCTCACAACTTTTCAGACTGAAGAACCTATTTGTACTCAAGCTTCTCGAAACTCAAAGAAAGCCAAGAATGCCGGTCCCTCTCCTCATAATCTTGGATTTTATCCTGCTGTTTGGCAGGACTGTCTCAAGGATGCAAAATGAGAGTGCAGGGTTGCACACTTGCTGAGTAACAACCCTTTCCCATCAAAGTCCCACGATCTCAAGACCTCAATTATGGAGGCCCTCACCATAATGGTTACTGAGTGGAACAATAGCAGTGTGGTCTTTGAGCCTGGTAAACCTTTGGCCATTGTGGTATGTTCTCGAGTGCTGATGTTCTGGTGCAAGATATTGGCTGAACCACAAGGATGACATGGCTTGTGTCATAAGTCGAACATCTTTCTATAACATCATACTCACGTAAAATTCCATTGCTCCTTGGTAGCATGTCTACGTGGCATTCTGATTTGAAGACTACCGCTTTCACTATCATTTCCAATGCATACAAGCTCATTCCCTTGAGTGACATCACACCTGGAGAGAGGGCACAGTGGGTGCAAACCTCAGCCGCTAGATTACTCACAGATGCACTGTTCCTTTGAGACAGTGTGGATGAGCTGGTATTGTGTAGTGCACGATTACTCCTTGTTCAGCATGCTGACTGTTTTCACAGGGTAAAACCAATAATTTTGCACATCCTGCCCTGAAGGAAGTTGCAATCCAATTTTTCTACACTGGTAGCTATTGAATTGTGGACAAATGCCCCAACCAATTTTGTAGGGCAATGTGTCGCACTGATTGGCACCGTGGTATGAATCCTTTGTCCTTTCAACTATAATGTCACCGACTTCCCTGTGATAGATCAATTGCATACTTGATGGCTTCACAAAGAATGGTGCGACAATGTTGAAGGCAATGCCACAGTTCACCAGCAAGGAATACTGGCCCAAGCCATGTTGTGACGTCATGATGACATGCAATTTGAAGTGTCCAGTATTGGCCACCTGTCAAGCATCCTATTTTAATGGTGGTAGTTGGACTCTAAGGTTTTGTGCAGCAATCAACAAGGGGCTATACATAAGATGCAGTGGCTACATGCTCTCATTCCATACCTAGTCCTAAACATCCATAGCTATTTTTAATAGCTGGCCTGAGCTGGTTTGCCTTCCCAAGCCTGGACCTAGCTTGATGACTAGGAGTGTTGTACAGTGCTGGCCAATGCTGTACAGCTCATTTCAATTTACTGATGTACTACTAGTAAGTAATATGTATGGTAGTACATATTCACCATTTGTACATCATAATACTAGTAGAGATCTGCATGGGTAAACCTGCAGGTCTCAGACCTCCAACCCATACCCAACCTACACACTACCCGTACCCATGGACCCACAGGTACCTGCCCATCATGGTGTTTGTAGGCAAATAGAGTGGATGGAGATTGAGTGAGGGCCAGGAGTGGGTGGGGGTTGAGTGAGCTTGTTGTGAGTTGGGAGAGGGAGAGCACCAGCATGGCAGCACCCGATGCCCATCATTGGAGGGTGCATGACTGTGACTGCTTGTATACAAATGCGAGTGCAAACACAATAAAACATAAAGTGTAGGCTTGTGTCTGCCACACTTTGAGCATTATTATTTTTCACCTTACTGTCTCATGTAAACAAATTTGTGAAATGGCTCCACAAAGGATTCACAAGACTGACAATAATGTGGAGATGCCTGGACACTGCAGAATGTTAGAATATGAGGTCTGTATCCATACCTGCAGATATAAGGGCTGGAAGGCATTCCCATTGTGGGCAAGAGATGGTGGAGCATGCACATGGCATTCTGCTGACATGAAGCTTCATCTAAAATGCAATGAAAGCTATCCTGGTCATGGTGCATGCCTTCCAAGGGCCTCATGAATGTTATGGACATGTGATCCAACCCATGACAAAATCATCAAGCATCTATCATCTGAGCAGGCAATGGCCAAACTTCAGTACCTATGCATAGAATCATTAGCTGCAGGTGTAGCAGCAGATAAAGCAACATCAGAGTGAGTGCTTTTACTGCTTGCTGACATGCATGATGAACACAAATAGGGATGTGGACATTGACATGGTTGATGAAGACATGATGGTTGATGAGGAACAGCAAGAAGTCAAGGTTGAATCACAGCTGAGGCCCTCTGCCACAACACAGTCTATGGAATCCAACACCAGCAACTCTATCTCCAGAGGGCCCTCTGTGAGCATCAAGTACACTTCATGAACTCACATGCCATGAAATGACACAAGATGAGGTGTGTGGACTTCCTTCTCCTTTGGAATTGGTACTGCATCAAGTTTTGCCAGCATTGCATTGTCAAGCTCCTCCACTACAAACCTAGACACATGGTATCATCCGGTTGAATTGTTAGAAGACAGAACCTTCAAGCTTGTCTATGTTCCTGATGCAAGTTGCATGATGACTCAAAGTGCTGCAAAATGCAACCTGGCATGGACAAGACAAGATACATGGATTAAGCAATATGATTCCATCAAACACCTGTCTGGGTTTGTGTACAAATATGGCACAAAGTAGAGTGGCATCCAGGTATCAATCTCAGAATGGATGAGGGTCTAGGAAATCGCACTGTTGAAGCTGACACAGTCCCACATTTTAGCTCTGGCTTCTTTTGGTTGTGAATGACTTTGAAGATGGCAATGTGTTCAATGTCACGTTCATGAGGTGGGAGGAGTTTCAGGATATTGTGCTAGACCTGCCAAACCACCTGGAAAGATGGACAACATTGGCCAGAATGGACTGTACCATTGGTGGGTTTGATTATTGCACTGGCAAATGGCACATGCATCCAATGTTCAATTTATAGTCCATCATGAACTGACATTGCTGCATAGTGATCCCAACAATCTATGTGGCATGGATGCACAATTGCTAGCAATGTACAAGGCACATTTCTCTCAGCTAGCATGCCAGACCCAATTCTGGCCCCAGATCAGGCTAATGCATCATGCTGCCAACAAATGGACAACCATTTGTCACCTCCAAACCATTGCTCATAATTTGGGTAGATATGTATGCACCATATACAAGGATTCTTATGCATGGAGAGGAGATACGAATGGATGCTGTGCTAAAGCAAAGTCACAGCAAATGCAGCATGCATATTCTGTTACTGTCTGCATGCCAATGAAATTACACCTGGAAGCATCTGGACACCCTCATGTCATGCTGTGATGCCAAATTGTTAATCTGCAGTTGGGCACAGTGCCCATCCAAATGCAAGGAAAGAAAGAGTTCCATGACTTCATCATGCAGACCTGGAAGTCACTCATCCTCCATGAAACCAGGGACACTGGAGCAAAGCCATTGCTATGCATATTCTGCTGACTGGACATCGGCCTCAAGATCAACCCATCAGGAATGTCAAATCTGGAATACTTTGTGAACAAGGTGGACCATGGAACAAACACAAGTTTATGGATGTATTACTTCATCAGAAAGACCTTGGGCACATTTGCAAACACTTTCACAATGGTATTCAGGCTGAAGCAGTGGTTGATGGATATTTGAAACCCTCTGTTGTTACACCTATTATACTACCATTGTGCAATGAAGAATAGATGTGAATGCTGTAACCACCATATGGACACTTATCCAAAACTTGCATGCAACATACACCAAACACACATGTCTTGGAGACTAGGAACTGTACTATTTCCATGCAAACATTGACTGTATTGGGGAATGTTGTTGTGGAATGCTAAACACATGTCAAATATGCACCAAACATATGTTCAACATGACAAACCTATGTTCAACAAATTTCAATGTTAAAACATTGTCATGCAGTATGAACATGACACAAGTAAAACAGTGATTGAAATGTTGCAGGCATTTCAAAGAGATAAGTTGAACATGCCAAACAGATGTATGTTTGACCAAGTTCAACATCCCTTAAAATGTTGTCACAGACATTGAAAGGATGCATGCATCAAGCCTATATAACCTGTCTAATATATTCTCCAAAATGCTCTAGCTTGTATTGCACAAAGTAAAATGTTGAACATGCTGAACATATGTTTGACCATGTTTGATGTCCATTAAAATATTGTTCCAGATGTTCCAAGGACACTTCTAACATGTAACACTTGTCCAACATATGCTTGATGATTTGCTGGCTCGCATTGTGTGTTGATGCAGGGGTTGTTGCATGGAGGGAACTTGGTTCAGTTTAGCAACATACAACTGGAATACATGATCTGTGAGATGAATGGAATACTATGCTACATATATTAAATGTGACATGCACTACAGATGGGCAGGATCTGTAACAAGTGTAGGATCAAACACATATACATAAGGCAGGGCTCATGGAGTGCTTCTTCTTCACCTTTCTGTCCTCATCTTCATCATTGTCCTGCACACAGTTTCCACCATAAGTTGATTGGGTGGTGGAGGTGTGGGGGAGGATTCTATGGTAAATTTCAAATAAGCTTTACATATGATGAGGGAGAAAAGCACATACCTGCAACCAGCATGCCAATGTCACTTTCCAGTACCATCTCCATCTCACCCTGTGATGCCTGCACCTCATCCTTCTTTGTTGATGTCCATGCAGATGTCATCAACATTCTTTTCCCCTTGGTTGATGACACCCCTGTCCTTGTCCTTGTCCTTGCTCTTGAACTCCCCATCCTTCTCCTGGTCTTCCTCACTCTCACTATTGACCTTGATCTCCTCATCACCATCCTCATCTTCATTCTCAACCTCATTGTCCCTGGTGTTGTTTTCCTTGCCCTCATCCTTTGTTGGTGTGGTTGTCACCATCACTAGTGTTTAAAAGTCCGGTTTGGTCTGGTCTTTTGGCGATTTCTATAACTAGTCCTAATAGGCATCCAGAATCGATTAGACTGGTCCAAAACCAATACAAACTGGTCTTAAAAAGTCTTGATTGGTTTTTAGGACTGGTTTGGACCGGTTTTTTGATGATCAGTGTGGCACACTTCTGCATCACACTTTCATGAATTATACCATATATATGAAATATAGGGGGATGCCTGGCTTTCCATCCATTCCTTATGCAAGAGATTTGACCAGGATTTGACCAAGATATGAGCAATTTACAACAGCATGTCATATTGATCTATGTATATTCCATTATTTTGTAGTGAATCCATATCAAACATTCATGATTTCTGTTAGTGGGATGTAATATACTACATTGATAGGGATATCCAGTCACTAAGAAAGTGAAAGATCTGACTCATATATGCCTGAGATATAAGCATTTTAAGATCTTTCAGGAGGAAATCTATATATCAAGCCTACATGGGTGAAATAAAATCAGAAAAATCAGAAAAAATCAGGAAAAATCAGGGGAAATGGGGGGAAGTAGTATTAGATATGGGGTGGCTGTAGAGACCAGTTAGGACCGGTCATAACTGGTTTTTTATTGGTCCTTTGATTTTTCAAAAATCAAAAGACCAAGATCAAGACCAACAACCAAGACCAATTAGGACTATTTCCATAGTCCTAATTGGTCTTGGTCCAGTCCAGTTCAGGTCTTTTTTCAGTCCCTAGGACTGGACCTTCAATCACTAGCCATCATCCCTGTTGACAGCATCATTGTGCTTGTTCATTTGACACATCACCCACATTAATACTGTGTATAGTAAAGGTTGAGACATTGAAGGAGGACAGAACATGGCAGATATGTACTTACTCCATTCCTTGTCAAGGGGATAACTATAATGTTCCTTTAGCACAGCTTCCACAAGTCATTCAAGTTGTTCTTTGGCACCTTGTCAATGTCATAGTCATAATTATGTATATTCCTTGAGCTTTTTGTTAATGTGGCACAAATCAAACACCTGCCAGTCTAACACTCATGTAAGCACAGCAGACACACAGAAAAATATAATGACATGAATCTAACCCTTTGAGTGGAATTGTTAATGTAGAATTTCTAAGCAAGTAGTTGTTGAACATCATGCTGCAGTAGTTTGACCCTTCCTCAATCTTCAGGCTCAACTCCACTACCATGTGCCTGAACATATTGTCCATGTACCACATGAATATCATGAGGTTCTCCTCCAGTCCTGCACTGGCAGAAAGCTTGAGCTCTTTTGAGTGAGCCAGGACCACACAGATCACCTCCTCCCTCCAGAGGAAGCACTGTAGGTGGTGGACACCATATGACTCTGGGAAAATCAGTGGTTGATTGGGTTGCTGAAGATGGAGGTGTAGAGAAGAACTCAAAGGAAGTGATGGTGCACAGGCTGGTTTGTAAATAGTCCACAAAACGACACAGCATTTTACCACAAAATTTACCAAAAATAAACAACAAATATCTGAAAATGGAAATCTATTGTCTTATGTAATCAGGGTATGATGCATGGCACATCACTAATGTCTACCTTCAACCCTAACTCCTTTGTTAAACCACAGATTGCAGAATGGTCAGAGATACCAGCAAAATAAGCAAGCACTGCACAATGCAGGGTTACTAGGTGTGCATTCATACCTGTGGATGCAAGTTGACATGAGGATGCCCATTGCCATTGTGGCACCAGGAGGATGGTTCAGCGCTTCCAATGGCAGCAGAACCATCTGAACTACAGCATAAGTTGCCTTGAACATGACACACAGGGATCCAATTCCAGATGAGAGTTGCACACAAGAGTACCCATGTGAGGAGATCATTTCACACTTGCCATCTGATGAGGCCAAACTGGAACTCAAGCATCTAGGGCTGTCACCATTGCAGGTGGAAAAGACAGAGGCAGGAAGTGGTTCAGAGTACATGTCATATTTTCATATGATTCTCATCATACAGTGATCACAAAATGCAGACATCATCATGGATGGTTGCAACTGCTTGGACCTCCTGGTTTTCAATCCTGAGACTCCACCATTTGTGCAGTATGTCTTTCCAACTTACTGTGACTATTTACTTACCAGATTGACTACCACCTAGACTGCTAATGGATGACAAGGCAGCCTTGATGGCAACCACCATAGAGTGCTATGTCACCATGGTACATCATCCAAGGAGGTCCAATGTAGGTTAATTGGCCCACAGGTGATGCACTACAATAATTGTAAAAGTTGTGGATGGGACATGATTACTCACAAATGCTTCCTCACATATATATCCACATCATGATACAGCTGGCCAACTTACATGCTCATACATTCAAACAGGCACAAAACTATGGGCCTATATTGCTCTTGCAGATATCAATGATGATGACCAGAAGGTGGTCATCAAGGGTTGGAGCGACTACTATAGCTCCATGATGGCCACAGAGCCATACAACAAAGGAGTAATACTTGGCACAATTCTGCTTGAACATGAGGCAGTTCTGTAAGTACATATACCTTCATGGATGTCTGCAATATAACAAAGCATAATAGAATCCAACCACCCAGCATGAATCATATGATGTACACACCAATGCTGACTATCATCTCCAGTGGTCATTTCTTAACCTACAATACCATGCATCTGATGGAATTTGCTCTCACCTTTGACCTTGATCTTGACCATAATGGAGAATGATGAGTGGAGGCATCAAATGTGTGTAGAATACTCAGTAAGTCACTGAGTAGGAATAAGCTACACTATGGTGCGATGTAAGTACTGCTTATATAAGCTAAATACCATATATGGAATGAAATTCCAACAATGTGCTGCATCCAGGTATGCTTTGGAAGGTGTAGAGAGCACTGCCTTACTATTCCATGTCTCACAGTACACATTCCACCATGCCACCTAGTGTTGAACTAACCACTCTATCATGTATTACACAGTGCTTCACCAGCGAGGAAGTGGTGGAAGTAGCACCTTCTACTAGCAGGGAGGAAGCCTGAGCTGGAGGGGAGTCAGTATTCATTAATGCAGGGAGGTCTGCCTGGATTCTGGCGGACCCAGAGGATGTTACAGTTTCAGGCATGGGTGTGGAGAGAGTGTCTGGGGAAGGTCCAAGTGTCGGACTTGAATTCATTGCTAGAGCCAGGTAGTGAGATGGCAGAGGATCTTGATCCATATGGGCATTGCTTGGACTTGAATCTATTGGAAGATGTCCTGGAGCAGGATGGTGAGACAGCGGAGAATCTTGATCCATATGAGCATTGCCTGGGCTTGAATCCATTGGAAGGTGTCCTGGAGCGGGGTAATGAGATGGTGGAAGATCATGATCCATATGGGCGTTGCTTGAACCTGAATCCATTGGGAGATGTGGAGCCAGGTAGTGAGACATTGGAGGATCTTGATCTATATGGATGTGGATCCATTGGAAGATGTCCTGGAACCAGATAGCGAGATGGTGAAAGGTCTTGAGCCACATGGGTGCTGCTCATCTGGGACAGGACAATGCAAGATATCACAGTAGAAGCACAGCCCACAGATGGTATCGCGTCAGCTAGGGGCGGAGGACCTAGAATAAGAGCTGCTCATGATTGTCTTCCGGGGGCAGAAGACAGGCTGTGTTCAGAGGAAAGGTTGTGCAAGTTCAGGGAATGTGATTTCCAATGGGGAGACTGAACGGATGGGTAAGAGCATTGACGTTTCCTAGGACTAAGGGATTGAGGGTTGCGATTTCTGGAAGAGGAACCTGATGGACCACTCAAGTGTTTAGAGCTGACTGTGTCATTCCTGTCAAAGTCTGGTGGGCAACTAGGTGGGGGTGTGGAATGTGGGGAAGTTGGAGAAGCCTAAGAAAGCCAACTAAGAGGAATGAAACAAAGAACAAGAAAAAAATTCAGACTTACCTGGGGTACATGCCTACTGTGCAGAGTCTTACTAAGTGGATATTCATTGTTGATGGAGATATCTTCCCAATGGTTTGCATTGTGGAGGTTGTCGAAAGGGGCACATCTTGGTCTTCAGGATGGTGGGACATGGCAGCAGATGTGAGGATGTGTATCAATCGTGTATAAAAGACACCGGAGAGACTGATAGTTAGAACCACACACCTCAACTTATGACGAAGTGCACTGTCTCATCTGGCAGCCTTGGTGATAATTGTTCTCAAATGAACAACAATAAGATAGCAAGAACACATACCCTGATGGATCAATGTCTGACCTTCAATGATGAGTGCTGAATGCCAAATCTAGAATCAATTACAGTGACTCCAAAAAGTGTTGCAATAACTAATCCTAACCCAGTGCATGTGGGAATCTCGCTTAGGTCTGGTGGGACAAAATATAGTACATACTCTTGGCTACCAAATCAGTCCCTGGGTCATGTGATTTGGCTCAGGGGGTGTGGAGATATATCAAGTTTAAGACAGCAATCCCATTGCAACAGTTTTTTCATCTTTTCAATCTGGAGTATATTAGTACTTGGTACAGCCTCCCTTTGCCTTGAGCACCACCTGAATTCTTCTAGGCATGCTTTCAATCAAATTCTGACACTCCTCAGCTGATATCATCTCCCACTCCACTTGAGTTCTTTCCTATAACTCCTCTATCCCCTTAGAAGAATGTTCATAGGCTACAAGCCTTCTCTTGAGAATACCCTAGGCCTGTTCAATGGGGCTAAGGTTAGGAGACTGTGCAGGCCATACCATAGTCCTAAAATCCTGCTCCTCTAGCCACTCCTTGACCTTCTTGCAAGTGTGCTTGGGGTCATTATCTTGCTGAAAGATAATGTCAGGAGGATTGAGATGATAATATTGCAGGGTTTCCTGCAATTCATCCTTCAAAATCTGAAGGTAGAGGTCCCCATCCATCCTCCCATCAATCTTGGAAGCATAGCCAACTTCCTGCCAAGCCATACAGCCCCACATCATCAAGGAACCACCTCCAAACTTCACAGTTTCCTCAACCAACCTGTTACTAAGTCCCTCACCTGCCTTTTTCCACACCCATTTGTGTCCATCTGACCCTAGGTGATTAATCTTGGTCTCATCTGACCATACCACCTTCTTCCAGTCCTCTATAGTCCAATCTTTATGAGCATAGGCAAAGTCCAAATGTGCCTTGCGATGCTTGACAGAGGGAGGGGCTGTTTTGGCTTAACTACAGCCTTCATGCCAGACTTTTTCAAGTGCTGGCAAACAGTATTTTGGGAGAGAGGCTGATTGATGATATTGAAAAGAGTTTTGGTCACTTGGACTGCATTTTCTGCCTTCTGAGAAGTGATCAAATGAATAGCATGGCGGATGTTGGTAGGAGAAAGCTTGGATGAACAATCTCCAACAGACTTTTGAAGCTCAGAATGCTCCTTGGAGTGACGTCTGGAGATGGTAGAAGCATGGATACCAGTGGCAGAGGCAATGGAGCAAGTAGATTGACCATTATCAAGCATGGTAAGAATAGTGTTCTTTTGAGTAGAAGAGAGAGATCTCATGATGATGGTGTTGGGAATAAAGAAGTGTGTGAACATTTTAAAACTCAGATGAGTTATTTATATGTGTATCTTTGTTTGTATGACCAAACAAAGCCAAATATTATGCAATCCAACTGAGATTACATCTTTCAAATCAAAAGTGAAAAAAGTGTTGCAATGGTATTGCTGTCTTATGCTGGGTACATCTCCACACCCCCTGAGCCAAATCACATGACCCAGGGACCGATTTTGTAGCCAAGAGTATGTACTATATTTTGTCCCACCAGACCTAAGCGAGATTCCCACAGGTGCTTGCGCACCGCATTAGGGTTAGTTATTGCAATACTTTTTGGAGTCACTGTACATTTTAATGATTTGGACAAAGGACAATAATGAGTGACATACCTTTAAACAAAGTGCATTATGAGTATATGATGATATCCTTGACAACAATTTTCTATGACCAACATCAAATTCAGAGACACAACTCAGCTAGGTATGCTTGTTCTTTTTTACTCGCAGTTGCAGCATAGTAATAAACTATGCAACCCACTGTAGGATCCTTAGGGTCTCTTTCCTTTGATCACTTTTTGTACTATAGGATACATTATGGCAATACTACTCTACATTAAGTTAATAAAAGTGGGCAGGTATAGTGGCATAGAGTGGTTTAGAGGGTGGATAGTAGAAAGGTCAAGTGTGTGAATAATTCCAGTGTCCAGCAATTTTTGACATGTGACTTCCTTATTGGGTTGCTGGGTTCAGACTTGCCTGACAGAGAGTGCCATGCACTATTTAGGCAGCCACTTTGGCACAATTGTCCCATTTCCAATCCAGGTAGTGCCTTCAGTAGTGGCATAGTAATTGTAAAGCTGAGCGTAACTGAGCAACCTTGAACCTCCCTCAAATGAAAAATCAATGAAACATCTTGAGCAATGCTGTAATTGTGTGGTGCAGGAGATTTACTTTGGAGTGGTTGAACCGATCACCACCACATCTGGACACGTTGTCCCTGGTGTTCCAGATGCACAATCATGCAGACTTATTGTATAACATGCTCGCAGTCAATGTCATTATCAGGACTATGTGTGCACGCAATCGTCCTTGGTGCTCCAGGTACATAATTATGCCAACTTATTATACTTATTGTATATCACGTTCATGGTCAACACTATTGTCAGGACGATGTGTGTGCACACGATCCTCCTTCTGAAGTATCTGGCTGTATTTATACACCACATCATCACCAATGACCATGCCAGTCAATCAACCTGTTCTGCAATGGGAAACAATAATAGTTGCCAGCGGCCAGCTATCAACTCATACGTATGTTTGATTCCTCTGACATACTACATAATCTAATCTGTATATCCATGCATCATATTTGTTTTTCAAGTGGTCCCCTATCACTGTACAGGAAACCATATTGGTCAGTTCTTCTAGTTCTCCCTCTTATTTGGAGTTCCTAACTCTGATACAGGGGGATGAAGATGCCACCATTTTATCATCCACAAAGCTTCCTTCTACCAACACCAATCAGCATCTGAAACAAAAGAGGGATCTTTGTGAAGATCCCACAGATTTACCCTCCACAAAGTGACTTCCTACCACTGTATGGGAAATCATATTGGTCAGCTTTCCTAGTTCTCCCTCTTCATATTACAGCTCCCAACTCTGATCCAGGAGGATGGAGACATCACTGTTTTATCACCTACACAGATTCCTTCCATTGACACCAATCAGCATCTGAAATGGAAGAGGGATCTTCATGAAGATCCCATGGATTTATTCTTTGCAAAACGACTCCCTACTGCTGTATAGGAAATTGTATCGGTCAGTTTCCCTAGTTCTCCCTTTTCATATCATAGCTCCTAACTTTAATCTAGGAAAGCAAAGACGCCACTGTTTTATCACCTACACAGATCCCTTCTACCGACACCAATCCTCATCTGAAATGGAAGAGGGATCTTTGTGAAGATCCCACCGCTTTACCATCTGCAAAGCGACTTCCTACCACTGTATGGGAAATTGTATCAGTCAGTTTCCCCAGTTCCCCCTCTTCATATCATAGTTCCTAACTCTAATCCAGGGGAACAAAGACACCACTGTTTTATCACCCACAAAGCTTCCTTCTACCGACACTAATCCTCATTTGAAACGGAAGAGGGATCTTTGTAAAGATCCCACCGCTTTATCATCTGCAAAGCAGTTCTCTATTGTACAGGCAATCATATTGGTTAGTTTTCTCAGTATTCCCTCTTCTTATCAGAGCCCCTAATTTTGATGTCAAGGGGAATGACCACACTGTTTTATCATCCACAAAACCCCCTTCCACTGCCATACAGGAAATCAATCCAGTTAATTTATTTAATATTCCATAGTCTTGTCAGAGCTCCTGACTCCTATACCAGTATCTGAAGTGGAAGTCTGCTATGTCCTTGCTCATACTTCCAAATGAATTGTTACATGAAATCATTGATCTCCTCAGAGTCAAGGATCTTGGGATGTGCACACAGGTTTCTGTGATCCTGAAACATATTGCTGGTCTACACTACATGGCCACTCTCAAGTTCTTGCCAGTAGGACATTTCTGGGCAAGTGTTGATGAAAAAAGTTGTGAAGCTCTTATGGTATGGAGACGCATGGCCAACTTCACCTGCCCAAGCAATATTTATTGTTCTCTGTTCAATGCAGAGGATAGTCACCTCTGAGCTCTAGGAATATTCTTCGAGTCACCCCAATGTGCCAACATTCCAGTCGTTCATCTATCTTGCTTCAGCGACAAGGCATTGCTGGCATCCACTGCAACCCTCCTTGCAAGTATTAGGGCATCTGGATGTCAATCCCTATCATACTCTGCTCACTCCGATCGCTCCGTACCCCATGTGACATCATTTCCAGAGTCTTCACATGCAACTCCCAATCGAATCAAGTCATTTTCATCATCCTGCAACAATGTCTTTTCTCCACTGCTAATTTCCTTCACCTTGACAACCCTCCATAATGCTCCACTCAGAGAACTTCTTTTGCAAGATGCAGGTCTCTCTACCATCATGTGGGGAAGACTGCTTTGGTCTCTGGACTTACCTCTCCTCCTGCACCTTGAGATAGACCGTTAATGTTCAGTTAAAACCCTTCTGATGTTCTTGCAATGACACTCCCACATTCAATCATGACATCTTCCCATCCATCTCTCTTCCCTGCAAACACTCGGAGGACCACGAGAGTACCTGAAATCACTTCTACAATACCTTGATCAACCTAGCTCAGTAACTGCTCTCTCAGTCGATTTGAGAAATATCAAGCATGGTGTCCCACAAATTTCGAAGGTGTTGGATTGCACTCAGCACCTTCCTCACTTACATGACATCAATATAGCTTTCTATTGAGATCCAACAGCAGTTGTTCCAATGACAGGGCTGCTCGTTTCAAAATACAAGGCATGCATTTGCAGAGCCATTTGGCTCAAGATATCTGCAGCATTCAATATCGTGACAGATGGGGGAGAGGAAATTGTGGTGTGTGCTATCTACATGGATGTGGACACGAATTGATTTACTTCATAGAAAAAATGTGCACCATGGATGAGGTCTTTTCCTGACATACATACAAACAGTAAAACTGGTTTTGGGATGGGTGGCCCCATTGGAGACAGAGATCGATGAAGTACGGAGTGCTTTTTTAGAGAGTAAAACCAGTCCAGACCACCTCAAAATTGTAATATCAACTTGCTAGTGTCATAAGCAAAACATGTATGTATGTTAACGACTATCCTATGGTGGGTGATGACAAAGGGGTAAGTGGAGAGGCCAATGACCCTGAGGACATTGACGGTGTGTTGGGGTAGTGGGAAAGTCATGTATGCCACAGAGGGATTTGGAGGGAGTGGCGGGGTGGGGGAAACACAGGCTCGGATGACAATGGATACTGCTGCACATACGACAGTGATGGATACTGCTGCGCATACGATGGTGATGGACTTGTACTCGACAGTGTGGCAGTGGGTAGTGGCATCAACTTCTTTGTTGATGGTAGATGTATGTGAGGCAAAACCTGGTACCGACAAAGTCAAAGTCCTTGCGAATCATCTCCTTGAACTCCTTGAGGGTGACTGGATTGACACTCAAAATGCTGGCACATTTCTCTCACCATCTAGTTGATCTCCCACAGCTGGAACATGCCCTGTGCAACGATTGACCAGGACCTGTTGGAGGTGTTGCAGATAATCTATGAGGTGAGCAGGAAGGCGGATATAAAGAGCTGATGATCTGATGATCCCCAAGCAGTCAGAAAATGCACCTTGAATCACTATTTGGATGAGGGCAGCAAAAGTAATTGAGGAAGAAGTGGACTGGGTCAAGGGCAGTTTGGCTGAGGGTGCCTTGGAGGCGAGTTGACAACACTTTGGTGGAGAGGCTCACAGGAGGTCATGGGCATGTGACACAGTGATGAGGGGCATTGTGCGAAGTTGACCTGTACAGTGAAGAATGTCTGAGTCAGTGATGAATCCCTTCTGAGCAAAGTACTCGGGATCAAAGAGTCGATATTACATATAACTGATCATGATCATGAGCTTCCTGATGCAAAGAAAGTACTGATGGAGCCAAGCATTCCCACTACTGATGTATGTATTTCATGCCAATACATATTGATAGGTGGACAAGGTGGGAACATGACTCCAGCGAACCATGAGCAGACCACTTGGGATCTTTCATAAAAACTATTCTTCAAATAAATCCTCAGAAAATTGGATACAACCCAATCACCATCATACTCCAAAAGCTGAGGGTACCTCTTCTTCACCTAGGCAAAGAGTTAAAGATGGAAATGGCAGTGAATATGAGACACAACTTTTGCAAAAACAACCTGGAGTTGTTCCTTTGGCTGCCTGCTCCATGGTTTTCAAATGGCAAGATGCTCTCGAGCCAGATGAATGATGAAAGCCTACCAAGTTACTTAGAAAATATGTCTAATGACTGCATGTCAGACTGACCTGGATCTCCTTGTATTCAGTTGGCAGCCAACCAAGCTTTTCCTGTAGGTTGTAACCATCCTGGTTGATCTTTGAAACCTCTCCTCAAGGCTTGGATATCAAAACTTTGGATGTTGGAATAGAGAGTGCCACAACAGGCTCTTCAACGACCAGAGTGCCAACTTCATTGCAGGTGAATATTATATGCTGTGTCAGCACTGGTTGGAAGATCACACGTTCCAGGGGGAACATGGCATGGAATGTAAGAGGAAAGAAGTATCTATGGAATGTCCAGTGTACTGTGACTTTGGGCATTTTTGTGAGCACAGCGGACAAAACTGCTGAACAGACCAATAGATATAGCTATGATCAGCTGCCTTTGAAGGGGATCGTGTGCATGCACGTAGTCCTGACAATAGTGTTGACCATGAATGTGATATACAATAAGTATAATAAGTTAGTGTGACTACATACCTGGAGCACCAAGGACGATTGCATGCGCACATAGTCCTGATAATGACATTGACTGCGAGCATGTTATACAATAAGTCTGCATGATTGTGCACCTGGAACATCAGGGACAACATGTCCAGATGTGGTGGTGATCGGTTCAACCACTCCAAAGTAAATCTCCTGCACCACGCCATTACAGCATTGCTCAAGATGTTTCATTGATTTTTCATTTGAGGGACATTCAAGGTTGCTCAGTTATGCTCAGCTTTACAATTACTATGCCACTACTGAAGGCACTACCTGGATTGGAAATGGGAGGAAGAGGCAATTGCGCCAAAGTGGCTGCCTAAATAGTGCGTGGCACTCTGTCAGGCAAGTCTGAACCCAGCAACCCAATAAGGAAGTCATGTGTCAAAAATTGCTGGACACTGGAAGTATTCACATGCTTGACCTTTCTACTATCCACCCTCTAAACCACTCTATGCCACTATACCTGCCCACTTTTATTAACTTAATGTAGAGTAGTATTGCCATAATGTATCCTATAGTACAAAAAATGATCAAAGGAAAGAGACCCTAAGGATCCTACAGTGGGTTGCATAGTTTATTACTATGCTGCGACTGCGAGTAAAAAAGAACAAGCATATCTAGCTGAGTTGTGTCTCTGAATTTGATGTTGGTCATAGAAAATTGTTGTCAAGGATATCATCAGATACTCATAATGCACTTTGTTTAAAGGTATGTCACTCATTATTGTCCTTTGTCCAAATCATTAAAATGTAATTGATTCTAGATTTGGCATTTGGCACTCATCATTGAAGGTCAGACATTGATCCATCAATTCATTTGAGAACAATTATCACCAAGGATGTTAGACGGTACTGGTATGTCACTTATTGATGTCATATATAAGTCTGTCTCCTTGTCTTGATAGGTTCAATAAACCTTTATCTCTGATTGAAATGGCCATGCTTCAAGCCACTAATGTATGGTTCACCTACTATTCTACCTGTTCTTACTGAAATCCATCCATATTATTACCATAGGTTTAGATGACACTCTTTGAGGTCGCTATGCAACCTTTCACCCCCACCACCGAGTTACAGTCGCCTGGATCTTCCATCAAGCAAATTTTATTGTTCACTATAGTTTGTGTATTCATCAACATATTGATGGGATACCTCTCTTCTTCACTCCCTTCTCTTTCAATGTTTGACCTGAAACCAGTGTTTCATGGGCCACTGACATTCCACCACTGTACTTCCCCACCTGATATTACACTTACTATCATTTCCAGCGACCCGGCTCCCCTTGTCGAGAAATCAGTGACAGAGGGAGTAAAGGGGTCCCCGATGTTCTGCCACTATACTTCTTCACCTGATATTACACTCGCTATCCCTTTGTCCAGCGATCTGGCTCCTCTCATCAAGAAATTGGTGATGGAGAGGACAAATGGGCCATTTGGACCACTTGATTTTGTCAAAGCCATTGATGGCAACACTAGTTACTCCGAATGACCTTCTTTCATCCTTGTCCCTTTTTTATTTTCAATACATTATATTATTGTTGCACAATCGGCTGTATTGTATGGAATCTCACCCAGTACCATACCACCTTTCCAAACTGAGACATTTCATTCATTTCCTGAATCAGCTGAGAAAATCACATGCCAAGTGGCACATTCCCAAATTGACATGCACTACAAAACATGTCACAAGCGCGTCATTGCTTTCTTTTTCCTATATTTATTACTTCGACAGACCATAGTCAGTAGTTTAGTTCATCAGATAGTAGTCAAAAGATAGTACAGAAAGGTCAATCAATTATTACAAGCAATGTCAAACCAGCAGCTAATGAACTTACATAGATGTCTACCTCGCAAAGCATATCGAACATTTGCATGTCAAGCAGTGGTAAGATTACTCAAATGGATATTGTGCTCAGCACCAACCTACAGTGGCTCAAAAAACTATCCCAATGTTTGCATGTTTTGCACTAAATGCGATGGTCCCCGATAACCGCTAATCCTTACCATACATTATGAGTGTATGAAATAAAGTATGTACTCTTGGCTTTCTATTGGCCCAAGGGTCAAAGGATTTGGTTCAGATTTGGTGAAAT
>JBBPMW010000097.1:0-30536 GCA_038090535.1 Tylopilus alboater | reverse complement strand
CGACCGGACAGGAGGCGAGTGTGTAGTTGGTGTTGTAGAACGAGTCTCCAAGAATATGAGCGGTATGTTGCAGTTAACAGGGAGGTGATAGCACATACCTCTGACGTTCCTCCTCGTCGGATGGGAGGACATACAAAGATCCCCCGTAGGAGTGTGCCGTGCGCTCAACCAGGGTCTGGGCAGTCGTTGAATTCATGTCTAAGAGGACGTAGCCGCACCAGAGTAGTGGGATGCCCGATCCTTTAATGGGGAAGCTGCTAATTGAAATCAGGTGAATTTCGCTTGTTCGCCATCAGCAATCTCCATGACACTGACAAATCAGCTGAGTACTTGACAGCTGGGTTCCAACTCGGAGGCCATTTTTCTGACCAAGAAAATCATGCCTACGCTTGCGTCTGGTGCAGTTAGGAGGTAAACTTTGAGCCATGTGATAAGTAAGGAGCCCCCAATGCGAGTCCACCTAACTCGAACATTGCTCGTCAAGCCTCCGCAGACTGAGGGGCACAGAGGGTACAACTTGAACTGTGGCGCTCGTTCAAGCAGTTCCGCTAGGCCTGGATCTGTCGAGCAGTTGCCACTGGCCGCCGTCTACTGTAATCTCGTGAGCAGAGCCGTTTTTGGACGTTCGGGCCCGCTGCAGCCGCGTCTTAAACGAGATCCCGACATCTCAATTGGGTACTAACGGGTACGGTCGCAGCCTCGAGCAACTTTTAACAACTGCGAAAGTCATACCTGCCGTCAACCAAGTTGAGTGCGTGAACTGACATGTTCGCTCCACGAGATCCTGTTGACCTATGATGTCTTGAAGACTCCATCCTTACCTTGCCCAGCCCGACCTTTTGAGGTACTGCAAATCCAAGGGGATAGTCGTCACCGCGTACGCACCTACCGGTATGTCCAAGAGTCACGGGATCGTATCACATCTAGACAGGCGGGTTAAACGATGCATCACCGGATTCCAGGTTACGCACAGGTCCGTTCAGACCCCGTCATTACCGCTCTTGCGGCCCAGCGCGGTGTCACACCCATACAGCTCATTCTTGCCTGGCATCTTGCACGAGGCTGTGTCATCACCCCGAAGAGCCAGGACGAGGGCAGACAAAAGGATAACTTGGAGGTAAGTCATATCCGTCTGCTCCTTCTCGTGCAGCCGTCTGTCTACGCGCCGCTTGTCGCATACATATGTGCTAACGACACTCCATCATAGCTCCCAGAACTCGATGTAGCGACCAGACGGGCAATCGACGCACTGGACAGGAATGAGAGACTCTGCAATTACCCGAACGAATTGGGAATGGTGCACGGATGGACGATGGAGCAGATGGGATGGTAAACATTTAAACATCTGGCGTGACGTAGAGAAGAATAGAGTTTGTACATGTTTGCCCAAAGAGTTCGCAGTGGGTCCTTCAAGTCATGGATAAGTCCTCCTTATGATATAGTCGATCATAAGGGTTTCCGACCACAGAAGACTCTTATCGTGGTGCGAGAACCTTCGAGACTGTCCCACTCCTCTGCAATCTCGCCCACTGCCTTCTCGAATTCCGTGACTGACGCGAACCGGCCCAAACCGCCTGCTTTCATCACCGAGTCCCGCATTCCACTCAATGCACCCGTCTTTACATCCCTTGCCAGCGCTCCATCTTCACCTGCCCACTTTCCCAATTTCATAACCACATCCTCCGTTGTAACGTCAACAAACCCAGCTACTTTTAGCATATCTGCGATATGGACGCCGCAGCGGAAGAGCATGCCCTTTTCGCCGAGAAACTTGTCCAAGAACAACACAATCGACGCCGTTTTAGGCCCAGACACCCATTCGGGACCAACCTCGATTAGCTGGGCGTATCCACCGGGCACAAGCACGCGGTACATCTCTTCGATCGCACGGAGCCATTGATCACCCGTATAGGCGCAAACTAGATGGCGTTGGTTGACAAGGGCGAATTTGGAGGTCCAGTAAGATGGGAGGTCGGTGGCAGAGCAGATAGAGAGATGGACATTGGTGGAGAAAGCTTTGTCACTTGGGAAGAGACGCGATTCAATGTCGATACCATAGAGTTGGATCGGCTCGGAGAGGTGCGCGCGTGCTTCACAGAGCCATGCACCTGCAACGAGACGAATGGCAGACTTCGTTAGCGCAAAATATGAAGAATAGAGGAGAACGAATTACCTGCTCCAGTGCCAATGTCCAGGACCTCGTCCTTGTCTGTAAGATGCATGGGAGGAAAAATGAGACGACCGGACAGGAGGCGAGTGTGTAGTTGGTGTTGTAGAACGAGTCTCCAAGAATATGAGCGGTATGTTGCAGTTAACAGGGAGGTGGTAGCACATACCTCTGACGTTCCTCCTCGTCGGATGGGAGAACATACAAAGATCCCCCATAGGAGTGTGCCGTGCGCTCAACCAGGGTCTGGGTAGTTGTTGAATTCATGTCTAAGAGGACGTGGCCGTACCAGAGTAGTGGGATGCGAGATCCTTTAATAGGGAAGCTGCCAATTGAAATCGGGTGAGTTTCGCTTGAGCATCGGTCGAGCAGCTGGGTCCACTAAGTGGTAGCCGTGTCCAAAACAGCTTAAAAAGTGGGCTAACCCAAATTTTGTAGGGTTTGGCCCATTGTTCACCGAGTCATTCTCGTTAACAGATGGGCCACTAGGCTGGAAGAGTCGCCCAGTGACGTTACACTAACAGGTCTCGTAAATCTGAGGTATTTATTCTGCGCACTTTCGGTTTGGTTACAGTCTTGATATTGGTGCCGTAGCAACTTGTATTTAGTTGAAATAGTATAAGCATTCGTTCTTCCTTTCCACCGAAGACTGAAGCAAAGAGAATCAGCGCATCGCGAGTAATGTTACGCTTACAGCCCATGACGCATCAGGCCTTCCAGCTGAACCGGACTTGGAATCGCCGTGTATATTCCCAGGTCGGGTTGAAGGACCCATTCTGTTCGCCGGGCCGAGACAACTACATGGCAGTTTCATTTCACATGATACTTTCAACTGGTTTAACAGAAACTCTCAATCTGGTGCTCCGAGCTGATCCTGAAAAATGTTTCAGTAGTGTGCATGGCGGAACCCTTTACATGTGTGGCGAACTCTCCAGCTCGTGGTCAACTAAGCAATCACGAGGCCGGCTCTTCCAAAAGCTTCTCTTATCAATGGAGCATAACTCCGCATGCCGCAATAGCTCGCAAAGCATTAGACTGTTTTGTAGCTTTAAGTTTCGTCTACGTGTAGGGTAAAGTGAACAACACTTGCCCAAACTGAGAGTAGATGCGGATTGAGAGAGAATTCAAGACAATAATTGAACTAGTTCCCCTGTCATCCATTGGCCCGGGCAATGCCGTTGGTGTTGGCGCGTGATCCTTCCGAGCTTCCATTTTGTCGTTAGCACCCTGCAGCTCACCTTGCCTTATCAGGAGCCTGGGTTGCAGTGTTGAATGTTCGTGTTGTGCCCGAGCGGTCTGGGCTACCCAATATGGTCGGCGCTCGGTCTTGCAATTCTTGTCTCTGTATGACGAAAAGGCGAAGTAACTTGGTAAGCGCATTCCCCGTGGCCAAGGGTCTCGAACTCCAATATTGCGAACAGAGTCCGCAATGGATGACCGCTGGTCTTGTGGACTGTCACCGAGGTATATGTGCGGGACAGAAGTGAGGACAAGCGTCATGACAGGCATCCAGTCTTTCTACCCCCACGCATGTCAGCTACGCTACTCGTGAAGCGACAGCGACATACCAAGATCGTCCTCCCTCCACGGGATTCTCTTGACATGGGTGCATACCTTCAGAGGATTCGAATTGAACATGGTATATGAAATGAGCCCATGTTAATCTTGTCGCGTACACAAGCCATTGAAGGAACACGAGAATGCTGGAGGGCTGTTGGGGAGACGATTGAATTGTGTCGCAACTCATCCTGACACCTTTGATGAACAGAGGTGTCAACGCACGCCATGAGTAGCAACCTCGACTAGCTACGTCAACTTCAACTTTAATGTCTGACGAGGATCAGTATCATACCTCGAACGGTGGTGAAGCTGACAGCGGCGATGTCAGTTCCACCCTTAATATTTGGTGCGTGATCAGCACAATTATACGACCCGTACGGGGGTTGCTGTCCTCATCAAAATATCTGCAGCACCGACCAATGTCGCGAAAGCCTTCTTGTCTCGTTAAGCGATCGAACGTATGAGGACTGTATGCGTTGAATGACAGTGACCTAAAAAAGTAGGGACTTGATGGTCCGTGGTACACGGCCAGTTGTTGTAAGGGTTCCACTGAGGCTAAGCGAGGGTTAGGTTCCTGATGGGGCTGGGCAAGGTTTGTCGGGGGATTTCCGGCATATATCCTACTGTCCATGGGAAGAATATTAGCATTATGTTTGTTTGTGGGCTCCTTTTAAGTATTTGCCCGTACCACAACCGCCGGTCCTTGGTGGCGTCCGCCCGGCATTAGTTCTCAACATCCGGTCGCTGTCATCGCCCCCGGTTCGTGGAGAGGTTTGTAATTAGGTTTCCGGACCATGGGCCCACATAATTAGATAACCTCACATTACTGGTTCTGTTGCTATTTTGTCTGAGGTCTGTTGAAGGTCAGGCCGAATAGTGTACCATGGGTGTAGTCTATGTACCACAAGTGTTGGAAGCAACACTGAAAAAACCAAGTGGTCAATGTACATGGGTCGTCAGGGTTCATCCCATACAGACGACAGGCCTGACACACTGATCATGTTGACCAGATGCTTGGGTGCTGGCAACACTACAGTGAGCAGCTGTGAGCTGCATCCATCGGCATCCACACATTAGTAAGACGAAATCACTGTCATTAGAGTGTAACTAGGTACAGTGGACATGTATTGGCCATGTGGGATTATGATGAAACGACGGTGGGGGTACAAAAAATATCCACAGCTGCAATGGATTATGATGGAGTGACGGGTGGGGTAAAGGAAGTAATAAGGGGATCAGGAATTGGTCCAGATAAGGTTGCTGTTGATGTCGCGCAGCCATGCAAGAGTAACCTTCTCTGAAGGGGCAGTAGCAGATTGAGAAGGACCAGGAGGAAATGACTTCATGTCGGCCTGGAGACACTTGGTGAACATTCTGTAAGCGTTATTGGATGGTAAGCAGGAGTGATCACGCCAATGCATCATAACTACAACGCACGTCTCCAAAAATTTCTGTTGGCCCTGCACTGTACTCTCTTGTTCCATTGCCACCGCTCGAGTTTCGCTGAGAAGAGTGTCCACGAACTCCCAGAATTCATTGGACGTCCATATCCTCTCTTTGCCGCTTGTACTGCCAGCCTGGGTGGAAACTTCGTTGGCCGTTGCAGTCCCACCGGCTGCCACTGCCTCGTCTGTTCCAGATCTACTCGCGCCATTGGCATTGGCATTCGTGTTGCGTGAACATTGGTTGCGAGTTACTGTAGCTAACCTGCCTTCGTCCACCAAACAATTGAATGTGACCATTGAAGAACGCTATTCGGGTCGTTCGGGAGGAAGAGGAGGAATAGCAGAGAAAGGTAGGGATAAGCAGTCATATCGAACTAATTTACATGTATACGCACCAGAAATGCATACCGCGCCCAATGACTGGTTGTGATTTCGAAGTGATTGCCCGGTGCTAACGTCTTTGCAAGGAACGAGATGTGCCACAGATTCTGTGGCTTCAAACTGTTTGCGAGCTTTGCATGATGTCTATCAATAAATAATTCACGACCAGAATGTTGACAGCGTACCTTCTGCTTAATATTGGAACGCTGTGATGTCAATAACTCTTTTGCCATCGTCCCAACGCTTTCAAACATCTCAGGGTCTTCGAAGGTTTTCTCTGGTATTTTGAACGTTGCCATATGCTTCTTTGCGTATTCCTAGTGTCGTTAGTATACGGTTTCTGAGGACATCCAAGTCTGCATGCACGGTGGGACTTACCAAGATCTTGGAGGCTGTTCCGATGACATACCCGGTCAGGTTCGGTGATAGTAAGCAGCACTGAAGTCGTTCCTTCAAGACGTCCTTGAATTCTTCGGATGCGATGTACTTCCGTAGCTCATCCTTCTCATTCTGTTGTTTAAGAGACATGATGAATGCTCGAAGTTCAATGATCATATCAGCTTGTCGCATCTGTTCCGCGTCAGCATGCAGCCTGGTGACAACAGGTTAAGAAAGGCAACGAACCTGTGAAAATTCAGCAAGTGCATTGGTAGCAAGGCCCAGCCCTGTGCACGTTTTCTCCGCAAACTCTTTGCGTCGTTTCAGCTCACGTTTGGGAACCTGGTCCTCGTCCGACAGTGTACGTGCACGACGTTGAGCTGGTGCAAATGGAAAGTCTTCATCGATTTCACCGTCAGTGCTTGGTGCTCGCTCTGGGAACACATGTTGTGTGACCTCGTGCCTTTCATTGGAGCTCGCCCAACTCTGTCCACTGGCAGGACTGGTATCAGTGTCACTAATGTCGGGGTCGCTGGACTGTCTGGACAGACCCATGTCCAGTTGGAAGCGAGAGAGGATGCTGCCCTCCATCGTAACCCACAGCAGGACAGAGTTGGGTGAGCAGGGAGGTGAGAGGGAAGCCGCAGCACTGAACGTGTCCAAGGTCACGCACGTGTTTGTATTTACGCTTAATTTATGTGATACGAGTTTGACGCCCAACAAAGTTGCTGTTCACTTGGCGGAACCACATTGACTGAACATTCCGAGCAAGCGTAACCTGTATGAACATGTCTTGTAGATCTACAGGGTAGCTACATCTGAAATGAACTCAGAATTGCTGTGACGTGCTCCATTGGTGATACGAAGAATCGAGAGAGACATTGCTCTCAGGCTGTGGAGCGATGGGGACGCCCGGAGTTGGTGCATAAACGGGTTGGTGCAAGCCAGCAGGTTCAACCCAGTAATAACCTCCTTGACCAGGAAGCGCCTGTAGAGACACAGGAGCATAGGGATGTAGAGTTGTATAGTTACTTGGTGCCGATGGGTGTGGGGGAAACGAATAATAGTGGGCGGGAGGTGAAACCACGGAATTGGCAGGAAGTGCAGGTGGGGTGCTTAAGGCACTGTGACTATAATATTGGGCTGGGGCCGGATACGCTGGAACAGAATAGGCTTGAGGGGGTACAATACTTGAGACGGCGTAGCCGGAAACTTGAATAGAAGAAGCAGGAAGGGGGAAAGTACTTGAGGCAGCATTGCTGGAGGCAGCTGGGGCATAGGAGGCTGGAACGGGTGGAACGGGCGGAATGCTTGAGGTACCGTGACTGTATATTGATGCTGTGGCAGTAGGATTGGATGTCTGAACGGGCAGAGCGTTCGAGGCACTGGGATTGGAGGTTGACACCATGGTGGTATGGTTGGCTGACTCGGTCGACGCTGCGGCATTATCTGGAGCAACTTCACAGGCTTTTCCCTTCCCCTTCCCCTTCGCTTTCATTGTCCTGGATGCCTTTCTATTTCCATTCGCCGTGACTTTGACAAATGCTGGCGTTGGTTGTTGTTCGGAAGCATCCACTGCAGAACCAGTTGGAGCAGGTTCTCCTTCAGTTACTTTTGCAGCACGCAACAACGTTGCAGCATGCAATCGCAGGCTATCGTGGTTCGTGACAATGGCTGCTGTGAGTTGTTTGCGAAGGTCAGGGGAAAGGATAGATAGAATTCGGTGATAGTTATGGAGCGCGTGAGTGTTGAGAAGGTATGCGCCGGTTGGAGAATGCTCAATGACCTTCTTCGTCCGTGTGGAAACCAAACGTTCTTGGTACTCATGGATATCGCGGAAGGCATTGCAGCGAGAAGTTTCGCAATCGTGCTGGACATTTACTGCACAATACAATTCCTTGCGATCTTGTTAGTCGATCAGGAAGGTGGATTAAAGGCCGATTTGACCTACATTTGGTGTAACGACAACTCTTTGCTCGGGTACAGCTTCTCTGAGGCACGGAACCTGCAGGCGAGGATGTAGGTCGGGGAGGATTTCAAACCGACTGACCACAATGTGAGAAACAATGTATGGCGAGTCGCGGTGACTGAGGATCTCAATCACTTGTCCAACCCACTGTTCGGATGTGGTTGAGTGTTGCAAAATAGTATAGCCTCCTGGATGAACTTTGTCACCGTCCGTAGTCACGACAGAATTGACACAGTAAAATAGCTCGGTTGCCTGGATTTGATGTACATCCAATTGAGAGAGTTTCCCCGCCTCAGTCGTCTGCCATTCGACTGGAAGAACAATTTCCCTCTTCCCATTCGCAACCCGGGCTGGCAAATGGGTTGCGCCTGGTTGTACAGGAGGAAAATCAGGTATCCCCATCAATCTCCGCTGCTTTGGGTGGTCGTTCATGTAGGTCCGGACATGCGTGCCCGCTTGGACCCAGCACTGGGTATCTGGATCGAGCCAGAAACCGCCAGTAACAATATGTTTCACATCGTCTTGTCGAGCGAACATGTGACACGTATCACGACTCGGAGCCTGGCGATTGCTGAAGATTGCTGACAGCCGGAAAACGTGATTGAAGGACTCGAAGCGCTCGGTGGAGAAAAGTATTGGAGGACCGAATCGTCGGATATACATGGGGAGATGAAGAAGAAAGTGGAATTTCGCCTTTGAGATGAGGATGCTGGGTGCGCACTGAGCCGAGATCGTTAGGAAGTCCTCAATGACGCGTGATAGATCTGCCTGCAATAACATCAACTCAGCAGCGTCCATGTCGGCACGATATTGTTAGTACGAACCAAATAAGTCTCTGTGTCCTCAATTTCAGTGTGCCAGAGAAGTACAACAAGCCGCCCAATAATAGTCCACCCATCCAAGACCGTACGTGGTACGAGATCATAGATTAGATACGGCATAACTTGCGCAAGGCTCTTGAAGTGTCGCCCAATAAGGCTCCCTTTGTATCGGACCATATAATCGGCACCAAGCGTTACGTCTCCTAACCCGTCCTTCGCAAGGGAATCCAGACGAACTTGGAGCATCCCGAGCAAATGAGATTTTTCTAAGATAAATGTCGTTTGACCCCAGTAATACTTGACAACCCCAAGAAGGATTGTATGGAGAATCTCAGTCGGGGTGTCCTTGTGAATGTCGAGACCAGGTATTCCAAGCAGTGGATTGATGTAGTCGTCAATCGATTTACCCTTCAATAGCTCTTCTAGATCCTTCTCCAGGGCTGCACGAACGTCGTCTTCAGCTAGGTTGGGCTTTCCAGCAGTGCGTTTTCGCAGACGCTTCCCGAGCTCCAGGAGATGCTGGACGATAGCGGCACTTGCTGCGTCATGCGTGCCAGTCGTACTGACTTTTTTCTTGACTTTTTCGGTTCCGCCGGACAGCTTAGCCAAGTCTATTTGTTCCTTAATATTCGCGAGCGTTTCATCCACCGTCCGCAGCTCGCCGCACTGGGAAAATGAGTACTGCAATAGCGTGATAAAAACGGCTGATACGAACCTTGAAAATCGACGTATACCCATCATCCGTTTTCTTGGCTGCCATCGTTCCACCAACCTTGCAGGTACGACAGAAGAAGTTGCATTTCAGGCCCCCATGACTGCATTCCTCGGCTTGCATTGGGTTGTCGCCCGCATGAAAGAGGTCGTAGGGGATCAGCATAATTTCTTCTTGATATTTTGAGTCCCATGCGAGAACTCCAGTCTCAGCAGCTTTCCTTTGAGTGCCAGACGTCAGTACAGTCTCCAGTCCTAGTGGGGGAGCATCTCACCTTAGAGAATCCCGAAATCCCTGCATTAACTCGAGAGGGGTCGCATGTGGCGACGACGAGACAAAACGCACGCAGAACTCCTTTTCCAGCATCTCGCGTGGCATGGCAGCATTGGACATGTAGATCACATGATTTTTGTTCCATTGCTTTGAAATGTTCGCCGATACATCATCCATAAAGATGATGAGGGGCACGGTGAGAACCAACCGGCCCCCTGACTTCGTGCGGAGCGGATTGGGCATACGCTTTCGGAAAGGAGTAGACGACTCTAATATTCCCATCCGTTCAACCCGGTTCAGTAAATAGAGTAGATATGAAACGAACCTGTGAATGTGACTTCTGACGCATCGGAACAACTTGAAAGCTCCTCGAACGTGCGAGAAAAGGTTGAGACGGGGACAATGACTTGCTCCAGATCAACTGCAAACCCCTCCTACACGAGCTCAGGTGGAATCGAGAGAAGCGACAGGTTTCACCACTTACGCCAGTCTGGGAAGCCCTATGCCCCAAGGAGAGGACTTCAGTCTCTGGTGTTGGGCCAAGTTGTGCCTGAAACAGCTTCGTCGGGATGAAGTACTCCTTGGTGCTCTGTTGCAGCAGCTCGTCGACGAAAAAAACCTTGCCATTGACCCGAACGGAAGGTGGAGCTAAATCATCCGGGAGACCCACAAGCATCTTGCTGCCATGCTGCACCTGGGACATCCGTCCCTGTCCGTCCTCGGGATAGTCTTGCATGGTTAATCGAGTCAACGGGTTGGCAAAATCCTGTGAAAGCATAGATAGGCTTTGTCTAAAATTAGAGCGGTTAATCCACGTACAAGGGCAATAGCCTTGCTGATCGAGTTCAAGTAAAATGTGTTCCCGGAAGGAGACATCATTTTTTCAGTTGGACTTTGAAGGAGCTCGGAGATACGGTCTTGTGTCGACTTCACAGTAAAACGACTGGGGACATCTGGTGCGCCGAGCGCTGTCGCCCACTCCAGTATGGCCCCCTTCTGTTGATCCGAAAAGTGGGTCCGAGGTGAAGAAAATAGTAAATGAGTGATAAATTCCTATCAAAACGTCAGGAAATATATGAGGGTGAGTAGATGCGACGTACTGCCTTTGAACGCCAAGGATAGTATGGGGAGTTAGAAGAGACCACAGCGTCCCTCATACGTGTCCGCGTCTTGGAACGATAGTTCGTTCCAAAGAGCGGGGCTGATCAGTTGTCAGCATGGACCTTACACGACAATATTCACACTCATACCTTCAATCTCTGACACAAGAACATCGGACAGTCCATTTTCGTCGTCACTTGTGTCCGTGGTATCACAGTCCGTCTCGAGACCAAGCTCGTCATCTGGACGAAGCATGCACGTTATGATGGGTTTCCCCTCCTCCATTTGACTCTGCATCTCTTCAAAGTAGTCCGTGAACGCATATGTGCGGTCCGATAATAAATCGCCCCAGAGATCTGCGAGCGGACAATCCGCATCATCGGGAGATTCCTCAACTTGCAGAGACATCGAATGGGGCAATGGCAGGCATGGATCGTCAGCAGGAGACACAGGATCAATGGAGATCGAACGTTCGGGTTGCTTCCAAGTCTTAACAGGAGCTGCGAGAATATTCACGGGAACGTTGTCAGCAAAAGTCTGGAATGCTTGAAGGCAGCGCTTGTGCTTCTTTGACCCAAGGTGCCCGGACACATGGCTGCGGCGCATCGAATGTGTGACACTAGTAAACCTCTCGCAAACTTTGCAATGGACTAGCCCCGAGATGGATACATCAAATACTGGACAAAGAAAGGTCTGATCCTCCATGGAGCAGCAAAAAAAAATCGTCTACATACCATTTGGATCAAGGGAACCATGGTTCCTGGTGTTGAACGACTTGGGCATCGGACCGTAGCAGCGATAGGCTGAATGCCCTGAATATAGGCCGGAAAGAGGAAGAAGACGCTATCCAGCGTATAGTCGGCGAAAAACTGCAGAAAACTGCATCTGTGCGGCCATTGTCTTGCTGCCTGCACGAGGTTTGGTACGTAAAACAGTTCCGATCCCTTCCGGGCGAACGGGGCAGGGGGATGGAGATGTCGATGAGGCAGCTTCAAGTTCGTCATACCCAGGGTTCCCACGGTTCTGCGGGACGTTCTGCGGGCCAGAGACTCAAGATCGACCGTCTCTCAGCCGACGACAGGAAACG
This sequence comes from Tylopilus alboater, assembly GCA_038090535.1. Lineage (NCBI taxonomy): Eukaryota > Fungi > Basidiomycota > Agaricomycetes > Boletales > Boletaceae > Tylopilus > Tylopilus alboater. The sequence continues at coordinate 18,642 of JBBPMW010000097.1, read as the reverse complement.
CTTCGTCTCTCGACCGATGACAGGAAACGCTCGGCCTCTCCAGATACCTTGGGGGGTGACGAGTCCGATCCAGAGCAAGACGAATTTGACGTCCCTCGTACAAAGTTCGTTGGTGAGCTTCCGGAATGTAAGTCCTTTCCCCCGTGTCATCCACTTGTCATCCACTTGTCATCCATCTTTCGTGTAGGTGAAGAACTTCTCTTGAAAGAGTCCAGGCGCCGATTCGTTCTCTTCTCTATACAGTATCACGAGGTCTGCATCTTCCTCTTAGTATCTTATCAACGTAAATTTACCTGCAATTAGATATGGCAAATGTACAAGAAAATAGAAGCGTCTTTCTGGACTGCCGAGGAGATGGACCTTTCAAAGGATATTCACGACTGGAACAATCGTTTGAATGACAACGAACGCCACTTTGTCTCTCATGTACTCGCGTTCTTCGCCGCCTCTGACGGTATCGTCAACGAGAACCTCGCCGAGCCATTTTTGAACGAAGTCCAAGCTGCGGAGGCCCGTTGCTTCTACGGTTTCCAAATTATGACGGAAAACATTCATTCCGAAACGTACTCTCTTCTCATCGACACCTACATCAAGGATCCCGCGCAGCGCGAATACCTTTTCGACGCCATGGACACCATCCCTTGCGTCAGGTGCAAGGCCGAATGGGCTCTCCGATGGATTTCCGACCATCGTTCGACCTTCGCCAAGCGCTTGGTTGCTTTTGCCGCGGTCGAGGGCATCTTCTTTCTGGTTCCCTCGCTTCCATATTCTGGTTAAAGAAGCGTGGTTTAATGCCTGGCCTCACATTCTCTAACGAGCTCATTAGCCGTGACGAGGGAATGCACACCGACTTCGCGTGCTTGCTCTTCAGTCACCTCAAGCGGCGCGCCCATCCAGATGTTGTTCAGCGATTCATTACACAGGCTGTCAAGATTGAACAAGAGTTCTTGACCGGTAAGACTCATTTTCCTGCGACGACACCTGGATACTGAACTTCCTTCTTAGATGCCTTGCCTGTGGCATTGATTGGAATGAATGCCAAGCCTATGTGCCAATACATCGAGTTTGTCGCTGATCGCCTATTGGTTTCGTTGGGGAACGAGAAGGTGTACAACGTTACGGACCCGTTCGACTCCACGGACATGATCTCTTTGCATGGCAAGACAAACTCCTTCGAGAAGCGAGTATCCAACTACTCAAAAGCGAATGTGAATCACAACAACCAAAAGAGCGAAACGGTTACTAGCAAGGCCTTGTGAGCATTTTGATCGGTATTCCTAGTCCTTCGAGCTGACCGTGACGTGAACAGCTCATTAGACGAGGATTTCTGAACTTTTTATTATCGTTCAATTGGGATACCAATTTGACCATGGCGCTACTTCATCATATATATACACACCATCACATTCTATGTAGACTCGTCATCTTGTACCATCAACATGTTATTGATTACTCGCAACACCTGAATACCATCATCTTGATATGATGTCAAGACATGTGCGCGAGGCCCGGTCTAACTGAAAGAAATTGAGAACGAGGCATGTTTCGTCACTCTCAGGATGATCAGCGTCGGTCACATGATCCAGTTGTCAGCTTCCGCCGCATGATTCCTGCCAACCATTATCAACAGAGCGTCGTCCCTCTTCAGCCATGTCACCAATTACAGTCTTCGCTGACACTATTCGCTCTGATAATGGATACATCGTTGAGCCCATTTTCTTGAATGTCCACTTCTCTGGCGTTGTCACATTCCTTCCCTCCCGCGTTGTACGTTTCAGCGTCGAATTTGACTTTCTCCACCTAACGAACATCCCAGCCAATTCAAGTAATCGTCAAACTTCCTGACGAGTTTGCCGGGCAACTCTATCCCGTCATTGGAGGAGAAAGTACTCTTCCGAGGGATAAATTACAATGCAAATACGCCGGATTACGCCCGCCAACAGTAAGTCCTAAACTGGGATCCACGAATGCACTGATCGAAGAAAATTGTGTCACAGAATATGTTCCCCTTTTTCCCCCTGAGAAAATGCTTCGACCATCAGAATGAACAACATTGGCGCTCCCTCTTGGACGAAATTCAGTGCACCCTTCCTGAATTTGCCAAGAACGTCGACAGGAACCATTCCGATCTTATGCAGGACTTTTTCTGGATGGTGTTTGTCGCGACTTTTCCTTCTTTCCCTGGCGGAGAATGGGATGCATGGGATGCGCGCATCAACATGGACGGTACTTTCATTACAACATGGCTTGGAGAACCCGGACTGCAGCACCTGAGGGACTCCCAGACGCCCGACGCAGTTCGCCGATTTATTTTTGACGAACTGAAGGAGATCGTTGAACATTTTTTCTCTATATCAATCCGCTCCGGTCTGTAGCTTTGTAGCTTTTAATGTACTGCATACGTCAATCATAACATGTTTTACCCTACATCTTGCATGTTGCACTCCGGCCGTTAATTCTGCGCCTGCCACACAGCAGTTTGTATCTAGATCTCATCTCTTGTACAAGCACGTATCAGCGCGTATGTCCGATGGACATAGCAATGGTGCTTGCGGAACAAATGGCGTGGTGTTACCATGATGTTTCTGCCGCGTCTGCTGACCAAACCTCTGCGTGTGACATGTTGTGGAGACGGGCGCCACTGCAGGCCGAATGTTACATCATGACTTATTGGTGCTACCGGTGACCTCAGACGGACCTCAGACCTTCCAGGTTAACGAGATATACAATTAGTGATGGCTGACCAACGATCGCCCAAACGGGTGTACCATGCTCTGTTGAGACATGTTTGGCATCGTATATGGGACACACAAAGGATTTTCGGCATATGTGTGGTAAATGCCTCGTTGAATTGGCCGTGTAGGCGCGGAGTTCCACCGAGAAGCGACTCGAATCGAGTTAGAAGTTGTGGTCACGCAAGCCGCTTAGTCATCAGTCTTTTCCCCTGGCTATAATAAGGTCATGTAACTTTAAATAGTACGGAGACACTCGACTTCCGAGGTGCACTGTATGATGTGGCGACTCTGGCTGAACTTTTTCCCGGTACTCTTTCTTCATATACACACTGGGCTCGCACCGAGAGCGGTATTGAGCCTGCCTATCTCCATAAATGGGCGCGGCCTTATCAGGCTTGCAGAGAAGAGAAGTGCAACACAGCTGTTAATTCCGGTCACAGGGAAAATGCAGCATATTGGCTATGTGATCCGTCGTCTACGACGAGACTGATGTGACCCAAGGGTCGCTTAACGTCACCATAAGGTACATATGTACCGTGCAAAATATTGATGTGCATAGCTCCCAGGTTTCCTCGGCGTTTCGGACGCATTTTTCGTTTCCCAGTACCATAAAGAGTACGTTTGGAGTTTGAGATATAATCTAGTCGCAATGGGTGACAATGTCACTCAATCTAATCATGTCCTCCATTGCTCAAGTCATGCAGCCATACAGAGTCACCCATTCATATCCAGGGGCTCTCTATCTTCTTCCTTCCGATGATGATGAAAAGGCAAGGTAGGCTACTCCACTCTTGACCGGGAAAGACATTTCAAATGTCCGACAGGCTTGCACGCCAACACCAACTCTACAAGGCACTCTTCGGCGGACGCATCATCTTTCCTGCCATGTCGATTCCCCCCAACTCGGAAGTACTTGACATTGGCACAGGTTCAGGTATGATTCCAGCTCCGTCACCGTCATCGTGTCCAACGTCCTCAATGATATCTCGCAGCCACATGGTTGACCGATTGCCGGTCTCTACTCCCTGAATCCGTCCAGTTCTATGGAATCGACATCGAATCAAAGCTATTCCCGCCATACGCAATCAAGCCCCCAAATACCCATTTCTCAGTAGGATCTGGAACTAAACTTCCTCCATACTGGACCTCCAAGTTCAGCCTCGTCAACCAGCGCCTTCTCATCCTCGCCCTAACAAAAGCAGAGTGGAAAGAGGTCGTCTCCGAGGTCTTCCGCGTCCTCAAACCGGGCGGCTACGCCCAATTCGTCGAGATCGACTCCAACTGGCACTCGGGCCCCAAGACAACCGCGCACGTCGAGTTCCTGAGCATGTTTCTTGAGGCCAGGGGTTTTGACCTCCGTTGTTGCGAGCATATCCCGGAGTGGATGACCGCAGCTGGTTTCATGGACGTACGTGTTGAGGAAATTACAGTCAAAATTGGTAAGTGGGCTGGACGGATCGGTGAGGAAGCAAGGGATGCGTCAATCGGTGCTTTGAGAGGCATGAAGGGACCGGTGGTGAAGGTGGGCGGGATGGGATACGTCGCTTCGCCCGAGGACTTCGACGCAAAAATTGATGCTGTCACTGAGGAATGGGACCGGACCGAAGGTTCTCACCGGAAATTGAAGGCGATTTATGGAATGAAGCCCATGCCAATGTTGTCACGTATGTAGTGACCAATCAAACAATGCGAACGACGGACGAGGCATACAGTGCTCTATTAGTTCCGATTTATAACCTGCCTAGGGCTATGCATTCGATAAGCTGGACAGGCACTGATGAGAAACTAAAGGTGAAACTTCGGTACACGCGGTTTACCGGACTGTGGAGCCTGTCTATCGCATCCATTGCGCGGTTACCCCCGAGCACATGACGTACTTAAGGGGATGAGAGATGGGTACAACGGTACGTTCACACCTCGTCCGGGTACCGGCCATGAGCTCGACAACTACCCGGGGTGCACTTGAGCGTACAGCACACTCATATGCAGGATCTTTGTATCTCCTGCCTTCCGATGAGGCGGAACGCCAGAGGTATGCTCGTCCTACCTGGTCATTCATAACATCTCACTCACCGGCGACCTTGGGCAGGCTCCTAGAACAACACCAGCTGTACACTCGCCTTCTCTCCAAGCGCCTGATCTTCCCCCCCATCTCGTTCTCCGAAAAGGACGAAGTCCTGGACATCGGTACGGGCGCAGGTAAGCCATCCCACTCCCCTGGAAAAGAAGTCTCGCACCAACGCACCAACGACGTCACGCTCCGCGTAAAAAATAAAATAAAACAGGCGCATGGCTCTGCGACGCCCGCACCCACCTCCCCGAATCCATCCAACTCTACGGCGTCGACATCGAGTCCCGCCTCTTCCCAAGCTACAAGGCCCTCTCCGCCAACGTCCACCTCTCCGTCTGCTCTGCGACCGACCTCCCGTCCTACTGGTCCTCCAAGTTCGCCCTCGTCCACCAGCGTCTCATGATTTGCGCCTACACCCGCGCTCAATGGCAGTGCACCATCGACGAAATGTATCGCGTGCTCGTACCTGGTGGGTACGCCCAGCTAATCGAAATCGGTCCCGAATGGGTGTCGGGACCGAAAACGGCCACGCACGTACTGTTTTTGGACGACTTTCTTGGGAGCAAGGGCATGTTGATGCGCTGTGGGGTTCATATTGCGGACATGTTGAAAGCGGCTGGGTTCGCCGACGTCAAGTCCGAGGAGGTGGTCATGAACTTGGGCAAGTGGGCTGGCGAGGATGGCGTTCAGGGGAGGGACATGCTGATCGGTGCATGGAGAGGGATGCAGGATTCCGTGATGAGAATGGGCGGTTTTGGTCGGTTTGCGTCCGCCGAGGAGTTTGACAAGGCGATGGACGAGGTGTCAGAGGAGTGGGACAACATTGAAGGTTCTCACACGGCGGTGCGAGTCTTTTATTGTCAGAAAATCTTGTGAATGAGCCATCAACTTTACTTTACGATGATTATCTAAAAGATTTCTTCCGTTGGAACATCCATTTAGCAACGAGAACTAGGAGGCAGTACAGTGGCAACCATGAGCCCGGCTGGGCAGGGCAGGTAGAATGCAAGAGAAAACTGATGCGACGCACCATGGATAGAACCACAGAGTATCGAGGTTTCCAATAACACACGGCAAACAAAGTGAATACTTCGCTTGATTATACGCCTCCTTCGACCCAAGAACTAGTACTATCACGCCGACACCATTACCCACCACGCTTTGCCCTTACAATCCCTCGAACGCTCCCTCGACGACAGCTCTCTGTTGCACTTGATAATCCTTCCCAATCCCTGTCACCGGCACCGCACCCTCACGTCGACCAACGAACCTCACCCCCGCGCGTTCACCCAACTCACTCAGAATAATCCACAACCGATCCTTGACGTGTCCCCACGCACCCTGGTTCTTCGGCTCTTCCTGTACCCACAACCATTCCGGCTTCGAGCTTGTCGTATAAGGCTTGAAGATATCCGCGAGGTAGGGGAACGGGAACGGCGCGAGCTCCTCGATACGTATGAGCGCTACGCGGTCTTCCAAGCCTCGTGCGGCACGTTCTTTCACGAGCTCGTAGTAAATCTTTCCACTGACCAACACGACACGCTCCATTTTGTCCGTCGGCGGATGCGCATTCGGAAGAACTGGCCAGAATTGGGTACCAGGTAGCATTTCAGAAAGATTGGAAGAAGCGGCCTGAAGACCCAGAACAGAATAAGTCTTGTAGGGAATAGAAAATGATATCAACTTACTGCCAAGCGAAGGAGGCCCTTGGGTCCAACGACAACAAGGGGTTTGCGATAATTCCTCTTCATTTGGCGACAAAGGAGATGGAAATATTGTGCGGGAGTGGTGGGGAACACGACATGCATGTTGATATTCACCTTCGATTCGGGGGTGTACGGACCGTTCATGAGCTAGTTTCAGACGGTCAGTGCGAGTTGGGTGAGTATACGTGATTTTATACCTGTAACATCCTCTCGATGCGACTGGAAGAGTGTTCCGGTCCGGCGCCGTCTAAACCGTGAGGCAGCAAGAGCACAATGCCACTTTGTTTCAGCCATTTCGCTATGATCACGAAATCGTCGTTAACGCAGAAAATCCAAGGGAAACCTGGTTACTCACTTTCGGCGCTCGAGATAAAGGTATCGATAATGATTTGCGCACCATTAAAGAAATCACCGAACTGAGTGTCAAGCTCGTTCCGGCATATGTATCACAAAGAATGGGAATACGACGATACCTGAGCCTCCCAGATGGGCAAAAGATTGGGCCTCTCCCAAGAAGCCCCATATTCGAACTGTGGACACGGTCAACAATCATCAATGTCCGTTTGCGAGATATCTCACTCAGTGAACCTTGAAGTAACCGTTCTATAAGTGGTTCGTATAAAAAAGTAAACGTTACCCACTGTTAGCAAGCTCCAGCTTCCCAACCGCTGCAGTCAGCGCATGGTTCAGTGGAACGACGACCCCTTCCGCGTTCTGGTCGACAAGCATCGCATGACTGAAAGGTGCCAGAGAGAACTGGGATGAAAAACGGACATCACACCAGTGTGACGACAACATACCAGTGACTGAACGTTCCTCGGCCCACATCTTGTCCAGCAATCCGAATGTCACAGCGTGCCAAACGCCAAAGCCTATCGAAGGCAATGAATATGAGTTGTTCAAAGATGCCAGAGGGGGCGTACCTCAGCAGTCGCCCAATCGATACCTTCCCCCTTGTCTAAACTCGCTAACCGACTCTTGTCGTGCCGCTGTAATCGAGGGTGGATATCCTGAAGAATGATCATAATCCTCAGTTACACCTCGCCGAAATTTGAGAAAACAAGAGCGTACGAAGCCAGCGGGAACCTCGACGCTTGCCCTGCCAGCCTTTTGCAGTATCTCGGTAGCCACTCCTGCGTCGAACGTCTTCGCTTCTTTCGATCCAGGCCAAACCATAAGTACCTCCTTCCCATCCATAACGATAGACTTCCATTGACCCTCGAACTTCACCAACGAAGGAGAATACGTTGCCGAGGCTGTGAGAGCGTTGTTGAGCACGGCCTTGTAAGAACTTCGGATCGAGGATGCGATATCTTGAGAAATGACCCCATCGGACTGTTATTCGACATAATACCAGTTGACATACAATCAATAACATGCCGCGCCACACACGTGTTCGAAGGAAGTAGTCACGCACCACGAGCTTGTCCTCGTAGAGTTGAGGCACGCTCCGCCTCGACCGGATCTTCTGGTACATAATTGGCTGGGTGTACGCAGGTTCGTCCAATTCATTGTGACCCCTGAAGATCGCGTTCATTAAGTTTGAGATTACAGTGCCGCCATTAAAAGATGCTCACCAGCGGCGATACACCATCAGATCTATGACAATGTCCTTCCTAAAGTAACTTCTGTACTTGAACGCGATCTCGATTGCGCGAGAAACATCTATAGGAAAAACCATTAGTCTGACCCTCATATCTCTTCTGTGTACAAGGGGCTCGGCGTGAGACAAATAATTACCTTCGGGACAATCACCGTTCACATGCAGGACAGGGCAGTTGATCATCTTTGCAACATCTGAGCAATACAATGAAGATCGCGCAGCCGACGCCGGTGTCGTGTACCCAATACTAGAACCCAGGTCGGCAGGCAGAGATGGATCAAACAAGGTTGTACATACTTGTTACTGTGTATTCGTCAGCATGGGAGTGTCAAAAAGCAAGATACAGAACGGAACGTACTCGACCACGATGTGATACATCCCTCCACCCCAGCGCCTCCCCCCTCGAGGGCCTTGAGAAGACTATACTGTTTAGCGCGAGCCTTGCCTAGCGCAACGGGGTTTACGGCCTCTACAATGGAGAAGGATCAGCAGACAAGTATAATGTATACACGCAGCCCACGTGAAAACGGGTGCAGCAATAGTATCTGCATTGACAAATGGAGAGGACGTACCCAAGTGTGATGGGTTTGGTAGAAGAGATACCTTGATTGTTTTGCCGCCATAATTCAACGTGGGAGAAGCCGCTGCACCAAGGTTGTTCACTCATGAAACACGAAATAAAACGCATATACCCACCCAAATGACTGAGTACGTCGCATGAGATAGTTTCACCGTCGACACATGCTTCCGCTCCGCCCTTTATCTTGTGAAACAGCGCAGCGGGGTCGTATTCTAGCAGGCCAGTGAGCAAGTTGAGCCGTCCACGATGGGGCATGGCAAGAATGATATGAGTTGTATCGGCTGACGTTGCACATGATGAATCAGCAACATCGAATGGAGAGGCTGATCGAAATACACACCCTGTGCAGCTGCAGCGAATAGCGCGTCGAGCGCAGGTAACATGGATTCACCACCTTCTAACCCATACCGCTTCAGGTTTGGAAATTTGGCCTGCAAAAACATGTCAAACACCTCAGAACGTGCAAGGAGTTCATGCGTCCTCCGTTGGTGCTCCGTAGAAGTGGAGTGAACCATATTCGCAGCCTCGGACTCGAGGAGATGCGCAAACCAAAGTCGTTCCGTCTTGCTCGGGAGGTCCATATACTCGTATGTGATACGTCCTACGTAAACGGCGTTGAAAAAGCCAGTGATTTGGTCGAGGGTCCAGTTCTTGCCCTTCGCGCGACCCTCACCGGTTCACAGAATGCCATCAACATCGTATGTAGCAGAAGGGTCGGTCAGGCCGTATCGAGGAGGTTCGAGTGCTGCAACACGCTCGCGTCTGAGGATGTCGAGGGGGTCGATGGATGCAGCGCGGTGTCCGTGGGTGCGAAGGGCATCTGCATAACGCAGCAAAGGGGCATTCGTTACTCGGTTGGCCAGTTGCTCGGGTGTGTCTGATGGCGGACATGAGTAGAACAGCGGAGAGGGACCCGCACGGAGACGTACAATCTGGCATGGTGAACTCGCGTGGCCTCCGGAAACCATACGACTCATCATGATAACGTCGTCTGAGGACGACGACCTTGCCCCCCGTGCTGGGGTTCAAGGGACCGAGTCGTGCGAGGAGCCGTCGTATAGACGTCTCGCGTGCCGTACATCATGCAAGCCGATCAAGAATGTTCGCCCGTTGTGTCTCGACGCGCGTCGTGCAAGTTGGAACAAGACAAGGGCGGACTTGGTCCGCTGTCGGATGGAACTTGGCTTGCGAGATTGTGCATGGAAATAATGACCCATTCAGCATTTTGCAATTATGCCATTGGACAAGGAACCAATTTGAACGGGACCAGGAGATCTACCCCGCAACCACTGCTAGTGGTTGAAGCGTTCGAAAGGACGTTCGTATTGGATGAGCATTTGACGAAGCGCGTTGTAATTGCGACCTTTTAGGGAACGCTTCCGGGTCAGACCCGGCCAGATATTAGTCGACTCAGCGACCGCGTCTAGATGAACGTCCAAGTCATGGGACTGTTCATTACAACGCATTACTAGTAGAGTCATGAAGCATCTACTAGCTATCATGAAAACAGGAAAGCGAGCTTTTTGCGACATTAGTGTGTCACCGTGACGGAGCGTCGCCGAGTCTCAGCCGATGGCTTTTTGCGCTCTTTATGAAAGCCACGAGCTTCGTGGTGTACACATGGTGAGTGACACTACTCCTAAAGCATTGCGACCAGCGTGCGATTACTTTCCGTCCTACGCGCAACATACTCACCGTGCTGTAGACGTCCCACTACTTCGGCATCTAGCTCGTAAGGTACCAGGTTCTAGCAAAGATGTATCTTAAGAGACAGGTTCGTAGTATTAATTGGATGACCGCCTCCCTCGGCTAACCCTTTGCAGTCGGCGTTGAAGGGCGACGGCGATGCATTCAGCCCATTCACCGTATCCAACGACCCCAATCTACCAAACATCATGGTACTGGACCCAATGGGCGGCGGCGTCAGCTCCGTCGTCAACTTGATCGTAGGCAAGGATGTTTCCTGAGTCTCAAACGACACTTCACGGTGCACGAAGAAGATGGTGACATCCTATCGCATCGAACTCAGAGATGCATCCAAGATCGTCCCCATCACCCTCTACGACGTCCCAGGTTTCGACTACAACGCTAAATCACCTCTCGAATTTCCGCGCGTTCCTATCAGTCTAGCCATCATATGCATGGAGGACTTTCCAGCGCAAGTAAGGGCGACTGCGGAGTACTTGCAGAACAAGTGGAGGAAACATGGTCCACCAAGTAGTATACAATGTACTTTAACCTAACACTGGCAGTCACCGAGATCGACGATCCGCAACGAGAACGCAAGTGCGGGAGGCGAGCACACACGTCACGGTCAGCGAAATTGGCACTCAACGTCTGTATGTCAGATGCGCTTCGTGGACGAGGCAGCACAGAAAGGCAAGTGATCGGTGCAGTTGAACGAACTTGAACAATCGGAACTTGAAGGTCATGTAAGTCGTCGGATGGTTTCGCAAGAAAATCCAAGAGTAACTCTGGGACGAGTAGTGCATTGCGTATTCTGGATACAGTGAACATGACTACGACAGATGCGATGTACAATGTGTTACTGAATTAACAGGATGCCACAATTGGAATTGTGGATCAAGCTAGAATCACTGTCTAGCCGGAAAGAAAAGAATAAGGGGGGAAGCATCATTATCATCGAACAGAGAACATCCACCACACGAACCATACCAAGCCCAGGAGAGATGCGCAAGGTGGATTCGACCACCGCAGACCAGCGCCGCTGACGAGCGGTGCGGAAAATCCGATCGTCTGGTTCAAACAATTCAATAGCGTCATGTCGATTCCTGACGGAAGCGGTGAATCCGTGGCATTGGGATCACTACTGAGCGTGGCCGAGTTGTTGTAACCATCGAGTGTGAGGACGATGCTGCTCGCGCGATAGTACTGTACTGCTTGTTCGGGTAGGGGCACCCCTGGCGCTGAAGCATTGTATACTTGTGGTGATTCTGAACTCGAGGATGAGAGAGAAGAGGAACAGTTGGCCTCTATCGAGGAGATGAGTGACAAAACAGTGCTGTTATCGGAGAGCACGTGGAAAGTCGTGTTGGTACTATTGGAGACGAATGTCGCTTCGGCCATTGGCCCGCCAACGCGGCTGGTGTCGGACGGATCTCCATACTGCAATAAGATGAGTGTGGGCGAGACGTCAGCTTGTGAGTGATAATGGTCACGTACCTCTGGAGCGTGGAGGTAGCTCCCGTTTGATACATCATTCCCAGACCAGACAACGGGCCAAAACCAAAAGGGAAAACCCAGATCCTCAACACCACGACCTGTTATTCCCGGGTAACCACTTCCATATGTCCTGAGGACCAAGTCATCAGTCCACAATCGTAGGACAACGTAACCCAGCCGACGGATCGAGAAACCCACCTCGTCCCAAAAACTTGACTTCTCGTTCCTCCTCCAGCGGACCTGCCCGAAAACGATTGACCAGCAGGAATTATGATTGTGCGTCCGCCGCCCGATCCGTAAGCACTTGCAGAACTCTTCCCGCTTGCAGTAGAGGAGGACAGCGGTACGGTGGTCGCCTTTCCGGAACCTGAGGTGCTCGATGTTCCGCCGCTAGCTGAGGTGCTACCACTCCCGCTTTTGGAAGATGATGTTGAGGAACCACTGCCCGTGCTGCTGCTACTCCCGCTGCTACCCCCACCGCTACTCCCGCTGCTAGCCCCGCTGCTACTCCCGCTGCTACTCCCGCTGCTACCTCCGCTGCTTTTTCCACCACCGCCTCCACCACTGCTTCCACTACCCCTTTTACGGCGTTCGAAATGCTTGTACTTTGAACGACTAGTTACGAATGGGACGAACATCTTAGAGTCCAAGCCGAGCAGTTATCCTGTGATTTGAATCTGCGAAAGGTATGAGGTAGGAGATAGCGAGAGAGCAGGGAACGCACTGTTTGTATAGATCGGGTCTACTTTCTGAGAAAGAGGAGGTTGAACTGCAGCAGCACAACTTGATATCGTCCACATAACCCGCTTGAAACATTCTAGGATTATATAGGGCACTCAGTGCAGCGCCGCGCCCAGCGCGAAGACACGATCGAATTCGTCACACTATAGAACCGCGCTCGATTTGAAATTCGAAATCTTGACTTCGACCGATGGCGCTACTCTATTTGGAAATTTTCGGTATTAGGACTCCATCCCTATGCATTTGAACTACGGTCAAACAATTTTTTTTTACTTTGGCTAGGGTACTTATTCTACTGGCACGCATTGACTGCCAGAGTATTATACTTCATACCACCGAGAATTATCGTTTCGTTTTCCGTGTTCTCGCATACAGTGTACTGAAACTGACTTGCAATTTGGGAAATTCTAAATGGAGTAGCGCCATCGGTCGAAGTCAAGATTTCGAGTTTCAAATCGAGCGCGGTACCGCCGCATCCTCCGATCAACTTCTAGAGGTTCTAGCACTTTATGACGTTACCACTTGATGCTCTTTCATAGGCCTGTCATCCAATCAGAGCTCTCAAAAGTCGATAAAAAAGGCAATTACTTAAGGATCCTATGAGAGTGTCTTTTGCCGTCGGAGGACTGGTCACGACCATTTTTCGTTTCACTAAAACCCTCGCACAGCCTATATATGGGGGCAGTACTGGGGTACATTCCACATAGAATCTTCTTCAAGTTTGGAGCCATTCGCCACCTTCCCCCCACAGTGATGAGAGGGATGACACAGTTTCCAAGCGATATGGGCACTGCTTTACCACTGACGACTGGAAGGCCTGCCATTCTGCGACACTGTAAGGATTGAGGCTGTTTCGAATGTCAATGCAATTGGCTCTTACTCCGAGTCGAATTGACAGAAAAAAAAAGTAAGCGATACGACAAGTGTCGATCTATTGTGGAGCCCCATGGTTTGGGTGGCTTGGGGTCGCCAAACTGTTTAAGATTTGACAATCACACCGCCAGGACCCAAGTAAAAGCAGGAAGAAGCGTGAGGAGCAAACATCCTATCCGTTGTAGGTTTGGAGCCAACCAGGCCGCCATCAGGCCAACGCTGCCAGTAGCGCCTGCCATACCATAATGGACGCGTGCCGCATTAGATTCTGTACCATGCAGACTCTGGGTCAATCTGGCGTGCGTGCAATAAGCGACAGTCGTATCTCATGCGACTCCCTGCCCTCTCGTAACGTTCGTTTCAACACTACAGCTAGATCGAAAACGTTGGACTGCGTATTCCACTTATCTTTGGGCTTACCGTCTTTGGCTGTAATGAGCACTCCACATATGCTAGCTGTGCATCAGTTAGTAATTTGGAGCATTGGAAGACAATGCCAGCAAGACTCGCCGCACAGCGGACTACTGATATGGATACTCCAGCTTGGAGTCCGATCATTTCCACGGCTCACATGGGAGATAGATGCCGTCCTTGCACTGCGTGATCGTGCAGCATGTGGTCCTGGTCTGCCGATCAGCGGGTTCGTTACATATACCTATCTTCGTGACTACACACCAGTGTGAACCGAAATACCAGCAGCAACAGCCTCAGCGATGTCTTCCATCAAGTTGAATTCAGGAGCATCGATCCTTGCCATCGGACTTGGATGTTTTGCAGGCGCGAATCAGGAAAGGAGGAATAGGGCCAAATTGTGGATAGGAACGGCCTTGAAAGTACATCGACATTCTCGTTGTCGGACCCACTCATGCACATTGCGCGGATAGGCAGGATAACGTTCAATCTTTCTAGGGACCGAGCGCTCCGTCGGGGACGCGATTCGCGATTCGGGTATACCGCGCGAGGAAATATTTGTGACCACGAAGCTGCCGTACGTCCCGTCGGCGATAGAACACGACCATGTCAGGCTGACTGGTTCTACTCCAGATGGCATCACCCAGGGTACGTTTCGAGTCGATAGATGAAAGCTGCGCGAGGCCGGATTGGACTATTTCGACCTAGTAAGTGACTTCGCCTCCTGAATTGGCACGAATTCCCTCGCTGACTTGGACGCTGTTGCACCATTTAGTACCTCATGTATTTCCCTCAAGCCATTGAATACCCAGGCCGTGCGTGCCACTCTTCGTCTTGTCGTCCAAATCAAAATAATCCCGTGAGTCAAATAGAGGGCCGTGGGCATCCTGCCGATAACGGGGATCCGTATGCGATACGCATATTGGAACATCCAACCCTCAATGAGACGTGGGCTGACATGGAGAGGGTTCTCGAAACGGGGAAAGTGAAAGCTATAGGTGTCAGCAACTTTTCGATCAAGACGTGGGTCGACTCACTTAAGTTGGCGCATACACCTTGGGTACTAACGGGTACGGTCACAGCCTCGAGCAACTTTTAACAACTGCGAAAGTCATGCCGGCAGTCAACCATCCACGAGATCCTGTTGACCTATGATGTCTGAAGACTCCAAAGTAGGGACTTGATGGCCGTGGTAGGCGCAGAGTTCCACCGAGAAGTCGAGTTTCAAGTTGCGGTCGCGCAAGCCGCTTAGTCATCAGTTAACCCCCAGTATGTGATCGATTGATCCGTCGTCTACGACGAGACTGATGTGACTGCAAAGGATCGTGCAAAATATTGACCTGCATAGCTCCCAGGTTCCCTCGGTGTTTCGGACGCCTTTTTCGTTTCCCGGTACCATAAAGAGTAGTACGTTTGAAGAATTTGAGGTATAATCTAGTCGCAATGGGTGACAATGTCACTCAATCTAATCATGTCCTCCATTGCTCAAGTCATGCAGCCATACAGAGTCACCCATTCATATCCAGGGGCTCTCTATCTTCTCCCTTCCGATGATGATGAAAAGGCGAGGCAAGCTACTCTGCTCTTGACCAGGAAAGACATTTCAAATGTTCGACAGGCTTGCACGCCAACACCAACTCTACAAGGCATTCTTCGGCGGACGCATCATCTTTCCTGCTATATCGATTCCCCCCAACTCCGAAGTACTTCAAGTTGGCATTGGCACGTTACCCACCACACTTTGCCCCTACAATCCCTCGAACGCTCCCTCGACGACAGCTCTCTGTTGCACTTGATAATCCTTCCCAATCCCTGTCACCGGCACCGCATCCTCACGTCGACCAACGAACCTCACCCCCGCGCGTTCACCCAACTCACTCAACACAATCCCCAACCGATCCTTGACGTGTCCCCACGCACCCTGGTTCTTCGGCTCTTCCTGTACCCACAACCATTCCGGCTTCGAGCTTGTGGTCGTATAAGGCTTGAGGATATCCGCGAGGTAGGCGAACGGGAACGGCGCGAGCTCCTCGATACGTATGAGCGCTACGCGGTCTTCCAGGCCTCGTGCGGCACGTTCCTTCGCGAGCTCGTAGTAAATCTTTCCACTGACCAACACGACACGCTTGATTTTGTCTGTCGGCGGATGCGCATCCGGAAGAACTGGCCGGAATTGGGTACCAGGTAGCATTTCAGAAAGCTTGGAAGAGGCGGCCTGAAGACCCAGAACAGAATAAGTCTTGTAGGGAGCGGAAGATGATATCAGCTTACTGCCAAGCGAAGGAGGCCCTTGGGTCCAACGACAACAAGGGGTTTGCGATAATTCCTCTTCATTTGGCGACGAAGGAGATGGAAATATTGTGCGGGAGTGGTGGGGAACACGACATGCATGTTGATGTTCACCTTCGACTCAGGGGTGTACGGACCGTTCGTGAGCTAGTTTCAGACGGTCAGTGTGAGTTAGGTGAGTATACGTGATTTTATACCTGTAACATCCTCTCGATGCGACTGGAAGAATGTTCCGGTCCGGCCCCGTCTAAACCGTGAGGCAGCAAGAGCACAATTCCACTTTGTTTCAGCCATTTCGCTATCATCACGAAACGTCGTTAACGAGGAAAATCCAAGGAAATCCTGGTTACTCACTTTCGGCGCTCGAGATAAAGGTATCGATAATGATTTGCGCACCATTAAAGAAATCACCGAACTGAATGTCAAGCTCGGTCCGGAGTATGTATCACAAAGAATGGGAATACGACGATACCTGAGCCTCCCAGATGGGCAAAAGATTGGGCCTCTCCCAAGAAGCCCCATATTCGAACTGTGGACACGGTCAACAATCATCAATACCCGTTTGCGAGATATCTCACCCCGAGAACTGCCATCTCACTCAGTGAACCTTGGAGTAACCGTTCTATAAGTGGTTCGTATAACAAACTAAACGTTACCCACTGTTAGCAAGCTCCAGCTTCCCAACCGCTGAAGTCAGCGCATGGTTCAGTGGAACGACGACCCCTTCCGTGTTCTGGTCGACAAGCATCGCATGACTGAAAGGTGCCAAAGAGAACTGGGATGAAAAACGGACATGACACCAGTGTAACGGCAACATACCGATGACTGAACGTTCCTCGACCCACATCTTGTCCAGCGATCCGAATGTCACATCCATCTAGCAGAACCGTGCCAAACGCCAAAGCCTATCGAAGGCAATGAACACGAGTTGTTCAAAGGTACCAGAGGGGGCGTACCTCAGCGGTCGCCCAATCGATACCTTCTCCCTTGTCTAAACTCGCTAGCCGACTCTTGACGTGCCGCTGTAATCGAGGGTGGATCTCCTGAAGAATGATCATAATCCTCAGTTACACCTCGCCGAAATTTGAGAAAGTAAGAGCATACGAATCCAGCGGGGACCTCGACGCTTGCCCTGCCAGCCTTTTGCAGTATCTCGGTAGGCACCCCTGTGTCGAATGTCTTCGCTTCTTTCGATCCAGGCCAAACCATAGGTACCTCCTTCCCATCCATAACGATAGACTTCCATTGACCCTCGAATTTGACCAAGGGAGGAGAATACGTCGCCGAGGCTGTGAGAGCGTCATTGAGCACGGCCTTGTAAGAACTTCGGATTGAGGATGCGATATCTTGAGAAATGACGCCATCGGACTGTTATTGGCCATAATACCAGTTGACATACAATCAACAACACGCCGCGCCACACACGTGTTCGAAGGAAGTAGACACGCACCACGAGCTTGTCCTCGTAGAGTTGAGGCACGCTCCGCCTCGACCGGATCTTCTGGTACATAATTGGCTGGGTGTATGCAGGTTCGTCCAATTCATTGTGACCCCTGAAAATCGCGTTCATTAAGATTGAGATCACAGTGGCGCAATTAAAAGATGCTCACCAGCGGCGATACACCATCAGATCTATGACGATGTCCTTCCTAAAGTAATTTCTGTACTTGAACGCGATCTCGATTGCAAGAGAAACATCTATAGGAAAAACCATTAGTCTGATACTCATATCTCTTCTGTGTACAAGGGGCTCGGCGTGAGACAAATAATTACCTTCGGGACAATCACCGTTCACATGCAGGACAGGGCAGTTGATCATCTTTACAACATCTGAGCAATACAATGAAGATCGCGCAGCCGACGCCGGTGTCGTGTAGCCAATACTAGAAGCCAGGTCGGCAGGCAGAGATGGATCAAACAAGGTCGTACGTACTTGTTACTGTGTATTCGTCAGCATGGGAGTGTCAAAAGGCAAGATACAGAACGGAACGTACTCAACCACGATGTGCACACTTCCTCCACTAGTATAGTGTGGCAAATTACCTACGGATAAGTTGTCAGAAACACGCGGCATCACGAAACGAAGAGCACGTACTCAAACCGAGTGTCTCCATGACCACTCCCTGGCCCGCGAAGCTCGCATCTCCGTGGAGTTGTACACACATCACCTTTGCACGCCAAGATTGCTAAATATATGCTTAATCAGACACATCTCATAACGCACCTTATCTCCGAGCATACATCCCTCCACCCCAGCGCCTCCCCCCTCGAGGGCCTTGAGAAGACTATACTGTTTAGCGCGAGCCTTGCCTAACGCAACGGGGTTTACGGCCTCTACAATGGAGAAGGATCAGCAGACAAGTATGATGCATACACGCAGCCCACGTGAAAACGGGTGCAGCAATATTATTTGCATCGACAAATGGAGAGGACGTACCCAGGTGTGATGG
>JBBPMW010000096.1:0-30573 GCA_038090535.1 Tylopilus alboater | reverse complement strand
GATGTGCATGGGCAAGGACCTTGGTCTTCAACAATTCTGAGACAAGCTACGACTCAGGTGTGTTGTCTTGAAGGCTTATTTATCGGTAGCAGCGCGCACAGTTCGAGTCCCCGACTCCTACAGAACTGATCAAATTGATAACACGAATGCAATAACATGCAGTAGCCTACGGTATACACACAAAGGATACGGTAGTTCAAGGTTTCAAGCCCAAAACGTCCCAGTGTGCTTAAGCTCCTCGTCCTGACACTGCTAGATTCCGTCTTGAGTTACCCTCGTCAACCACTCAATTCGGATTCTCCTCAGGCTGGTGCTCGTGCTGACTGCCAGGTAACTTTCTTTAGCCAGCGCTTTCGACGATCTGCCGTGTATCATGACCGTTGCTTGTTGCGCCAGCCCTAAGTTTCCAGACGGTGTCAATACCTCAGCAAGGTAATTAGGCCTATCACCTTATTTAACACCCTCGCCATCGTTCTAGTAGCCCTTGACGTTGTTCTCGTTTTCTGCCTTGTCTTGAGTGGACACTTGGGGAGTTCATCAAATACGAGTCGTTCACATGGTCATGTTGGTGGTTCAAGTGGTTTAAATACACTCTCCGAGGCGCTATCAACTAGATCTGGGCACCAACGTGTTTCACCTGCAGTCAGCGCCCCCGGGTATAGCGCAAGCAGTCGTGACTCGCCGCTAGCGTCATTCCGGAATCGCCAGACGTCTGCCGTCAACAAGAAACGAACACAATTCATCATGAATCGGGGAGATTTGCATTGGTCATTGACAGTGTTGAAAGATCATGATTCATCAAGCTTTAAGTTATACAGTTGTGAGGTAACTTGTTCCTACGGCTGCGTTTGCAGGAAGGGGACGGTTCTAGCTCGACAGAATCCGTCGGAGGGGAAGGGGAATCTAGGTGACGTGGAAGACCAAAAATGACAAGGAAATCGTTGTTGAACTACACTGCATACCAATTCAATCAAAGATTCTTCGGACAAGAAGAGGAAGGGAACTTGGTCCCTCTCCCACAATCCTAGGCCGAATGACGAATGTCTGGAAACTTTCTATGTCGTACTGGCATGTAAATGAAAACTGACGCAAGAGAACAACCGTCAGGGCCTATGTGGAATGATCTCAACTTACGCTACATAGCTTATACTTCTGTACTCACTTTAATTTCAGCAGCTGCAAAATTCCTGCCCAAGCAACCCCGCGGACTGGAACCGTGTTCAATAAAATGATGAGCGCCAGAATTGATCCCCTCACCCAAGGCTGAACGCGAAAAGGTCGCGATTATTTCGGTTATTGCGTTGCAGCCATCGTTCTGGTCGGAAAACATCGGCGTCGGGTCCCCAGGTGGACTTATCCATCTGAATCACATTGACTGGCATGGACAAGACGGTGCCTCTTGGTATAATGAGGACAGGGTCAGTGGTACCAGGCAGTGGCTCGGATAAGGGAACGATGGTAGTTTCGGAAGCCTAGGGGATCGTTCTAAGTCATGACAAGGGAAAGTATATAAATCGAGATACCTGGTGGTGGTTCTCCAACACTGGGGGGTGCACGCGTAACGTTTCCATGAAGAACGCGTGCAGGAGCGGGAAATCGTTATTCAATGCATCGTATGATGGATCGCATGCAATTGATACCTCGTCCCGGATAGCTTCTTGTCTTTCGGGATGCATGGCTAGCTCATAAAAGAGCCACTGCCAATGATTAGGTTGTAGAGATGTCACTCCGGTGACAGGTCTTGCTTACAGCGATCGTAGCGGACACGGGCTCGTAGCCCGCAGAGATGATTGTCCGCATTTGCGCTGCCACTTGCTCATCGTCCAAATATGGTGTACTAGATGATCTATCTTCTCTCACTAATTGGAGGTTAGCATGTGTTCCCCCCCAAAAAAAAACACCTTTGAACGTACGCATTAAGGACATCAATGACTTGCTATCTGGGTCGTTGATAATTTTTGCGTCTCTCAAGATGGACATTGCCAATTCTCCGAGCTCCTCGCGGGTCTTGCGGATGAGGCGACCTTTCTTACCGAAGTGTAAGATCCATGGAGCAAACCAAAATAGGGCACGCATATAGAATGTCCATCGCGTCTTTTCATGGTTCGTCAGGCTATCTAGAGCGTTTACCAGGGCATGCGGTTGACCGTTCAGGCAACCGAAGTCGTGCGAGAATGCAGCTCGCCCAATGGTATCAAGCCTGTTCAGATACGCATGAGCACCCTGCCGGCCACTTAGTTGGAACACATACGCAAATCGGCCGGCCCAATTCGTCACTTCAATTGTGACTTCGACGGATTGAGTGTCATCAAAAATCTTTTGCCATTGGATGGCCATCTCCAGCAAGAGTCAGCATTTCTCGAGGTATTGGATTAGCTGAACTCACCTTTGTGGCGTTCTCATAAAACAGTGTTGTCAGGTGCCTCACAGATTGGGTGCTGAAATATTAGTCAAGTCTGAATGGAGTTCACTACGTCATTCTCAAATCGAGTTACCTCAATGCAGGCGCAACGGTCCTGCGTTGTCTTTCATGCGTTTCCTTCCCTGGGGAAAGAAGGTCGGGATGGGCCAAGTCATGACAAGGAGTCATATCACCTTCCACCCAAAGAATGCCTCTACCAAGTAGTAAACGGAACCATGTTCTTACGCCACTGGGCTTGGGGAACTGATACGTTCCTTCCCCTACGATATAGTTGATGGCATGAGAGTCAGTGATGGACAGAATTTGGTGCTTTGAAGGACCATCTTAGTAAGGCGGAGGGGATGCACAGGAAGACGAACCCCGAATGCACCAGAAAACCGCACGATTTTACCGAACTTACGATGCCACTCTACGTAGTGGGAGCCGGGCGAGTCATGGTAGAGGATTTGTTCTTGCCCCCACAGCCACGAGCGAGGCTTCGGGCCGGGCACATGGCACAGGAAGAGGATAGCAGAGATTCTGAGGTGGATGAAACGCAAAAGATACACGAGGCCCAGGACGAGCAGGAGGTGGAGTGCCGATACCATTTGAGCCCTGTGTGTGGGGACGCCGATGGATGGGTGGTCTGCTCTTATAGGTGTTCATGGTTGTCCGTGATGAGTGACGTGTCGTCGAAAGTGGCAAGTTGCAAGTTAACACCGAACGTGTATGTAGTCCGGTCATGTCAACTGTTCATCGTCAAGAGTCACCCGCGAAGCCTCATTTCCCCAGCCTCCGCCACCGGCCTAACCTCAACGTGGAAGATCAGTCAGACGTTATGCGAGAAAAACCGATCTCGTCTTTGGATAGCATTCGTATTTCTCCCCGTGTCCCAACCATGGCACCGCACTCAAGAAGAGCTTCACATGCAGACGAACGCGACGAGGTCCAGCTCTCTCTCTTGTCCCAAGAGCACGACCAGACGCGCGACGATGTAGTGTCGTTCGACAACGTCCGCAAAAAAAACAAGACTCTTTCCGTCAAAGACAGAAAAGCAATGACATTGCTCATCGTTCTTTGTCCGTCCCCTCCTTCCCGTCATTTTTCTGTGGCTGACCTCGCTCAGACCTCATTCAAGGAATTCCGGTGAGTGACACGCGTCTCTGGCGAGCCGCTCTAATCCCGATACTCGTAGTTGGGCCTCGCGCTCGGTATGCACGCATCTTCCTTTCAGTCCGTCATCTAACCCCTCAGCATCTGAGGTTCCGTACCGTTCATTCTACGAGAACATCTATCTTATTCCCAGCTCGGAGTGTTTGCTCTCTCCAATTATCCGTACTCTCTCAAGTTGTTATGGTCGCCTATCATCGACTCTACCTTCTTTCCCTCCATCGGTCGGCGCAAGTCATGGATCATTCCAATGCAGTTAATAATCGGGTCTATGATGCTCTATATTTCGAGAAACGCAGAAAGATTATTTGAGCATGTTCGTTCATTGGTTCTGTTTTGTTTTGTTTTAATCTGAACATCGTCAGCCGGCAGACAACGTATACGAACTCACGTTCGTGTTTACCTCTCTTGTCTTCTTCTCCGCAACACAGGGTATGTATCATTTCCCCTTTCGACCAGTTGGTTAATATCCGTCCGCGATAGATATTGCTGTAGACGGTTGGGCTTTAACTCTCTTATCTCAAGAAAACCTGTCCTTCGCATCTACTTGCCAGACGATCGGTTTGAACACAGGTTTCTTCGCATCTTTCACAATATTCCTGGCGCTCAACAGCGAGGCATTTTCGTAAGTTGAATCTCCTCCGGTGTGCTATCCACTCACGTACCTCCCAGTCAAAAATGGGGAATTCCACGCTTGACCATGAGCACATACTTACAGTTCTGCGGCCTTTTGTGCTTTGGCGTCACTTTCTGGCTCGTCCTGTTCGAGAAGGAGGTGTGTATGATTGCAAATAACTATATATCGAGTCTTTCATCCCATTGTAGGGTGCCGAGTCGCTCGATGATTCCGAAATGACGATTTCGTCCGTTTACAAAACCATCTGGGACATTTGCAAGTTAAAGCGTAGGTGCCGGTCGTTTTGCAAGTGGTCAGTATCATATATATGCCATCCCTGCAGACGTACAAGCTCTCATCGTTATGCACTGCTTTGCCAAAATCGGTTTCCAAGCCAATGAATCGATCACCAGTCTGAAGATGATTGAAAAGGGATTGGGTCGTGAAGACCTGGCCATTGTAGTCCTCATAGACTTCCCGTTTCAAATTATTGGTGGCTGGCTTGCCGCCAGGTGGTCAAGTGGAGATAAGCCACTGCGCCCCTGGATATGGGCATTTTGGCCACGGCTAGCTTTTGCCTTGATATCCACGCTCATTGTTTATTGGTTCCCGACACCGCCGCTATCTTACGGGTTCTTCACATACCTGGTGATACACACTGTTCTGCAGGGATTTGCATCGTGAGTGCCTCCTCACCTTGTAGTGTTCTTTTTTAAAGGAAATAAATTATTAGTACCATTCAGTTCGTAGGCATCTCGGCCTTCCACACGAGGATATCCGACCCTCTGATTGGAGGGACCTACATGACGGTGAGTATGACGGTTTTCCGTAGTTTCCGCGGGTGTTTTGATCTGTACAGCTGCTCAATACGTTCACGAACCTGGGAGGTACTTGGCCAAAGTATTTCGTTCTGAAGGGTTGGTTGCCACCACCATAGATGGCTATCAACTGACCACTTCCAAGGTGTGGATTACTTCAGCGAGGCATATTGTAGAGTCAAGGATGCAGACACAGAGCTACTCGTGAAAGGTATGGCGGGATGCATCACAAGAGTGCGAGAGGCTGACGCACGGCCCAGCTGCTGAATGTGTGTCGGACCGAGGCAAAGAGCTTTGTGCTGACATCAGTGGGGAATGTGTGACCGAGCAGGACGGGTACTATTATGTCTCTGCGATCTGCGTGATTTTCGGGGTGGCCTTTCTCGTTGGATACATTATTCCGACTGCGCGCAAGCTGCAAGGTGGGTTGGTGTCGAGTCTGAGTGGGACATATTGACTGATGAGCTGGCAGCGATTCCGGTGCATCGATGGCGGATTGATGTAGAATGAGCCTGCCCTAAATGGATGTTGCGGAGTATGGGATAGTGTAATTAAACGCGACTTTTCCACCAAGTGGTTTTTGAGATCGCTCTTCGAGTACAAACCTCTTAAGAGATCTTTGTTATCCTACAACCAGCCAGTCCTCCTTGCAATCCCGCAAAATGGCCACCACAACCATGCACTTTGGTCCAGAGTGGATGCGCGCAAAACCCCAAACTCCTACCCGTCTCCAGCCCCCGCCCTCACCTCCACCACAGGCGGTATCCGCCACTCAGCAACTCGGCGCATCCACCTACTCTGCCCTCGTCGCTCCGGTCACCCAGGAATCTGACAAGCGCGACGAGTCCCGCCCATTCAGGTATACCAAGGAGGAAATGCTCAGAATCTATAAAGAGGGTGGCGGAAGGAGCGGTCTTAATCTCGAAGTGGAACGATGGGAGGGTATTGTCCGTGACGTGGGCAATGAGCCGATTGCTCTCCGTGAAATGAACGACGTGGAAAAGAAGGTCGGGCACAATTACTGTGTTCTGTCTTGTGTCTCGTCCACTCACACGAGGCATCTAGCTTTTCGCTGGGCCTCTCAATTCCGAACTTCGCCGGCGCCAATCAGCAGACTTGACGAACTCATTGTCCTCACCATCCGATAGACAACGCTTGAGCCATCCAAATTCTGCAACAAATAATACCACACGTTACGGCCCTTTTCTGGGAAGGAGGAGAGACAGCACAGGTGAATACGAGCAAGTTATCTCTTTTATCACGACCATTGATCCTGACAAGATCAACCTCCACTTACCCTCCCTCGTAAACTATCTCTTTCGAATACCCAAGGTGGTATATTAACATCACCCCGAGACACGCTTCCTTCGCCTCGCAATAGGATTGGCGCTTTTGGCTCTGGTTTTGATGGAGTTCTTAACAACGGTGATTCTTGGTCGAGGAGACGGCCTTCTGCGGCTGTGTCTATGGCTGGTGGTGGTATACTGGCACGGGGAGAAGGGAAGGAGGGGGACGCTCGGCATTCAGAAATCAAGGAAGAAGAAGAGAGTACGGGACATCACTCGGCTAATGCTCACGGTAGTGATCCGGCCACCGTTATGGACCAATCCTCTTCTCCTGGTCCCGAGGTATTTCCATCAGACGCAACACCGGACTGCCAAGTCTCTTCATTGGGGCTCGACTCAGTTGGCCAATGCATGGCGGGGATGAGTTCTGAAGCGCAAAATCAACCTAATGCAAATCCACTGGTCTCATCCACAATAAATCCTCCCTCTTCTTGTCCCCCTCCTGGTTTAACTGATCCGGCGAGTGTAGAATGGTCATACTTGGACCCTCAAGGTCAGGTGCAAGGTGAGTATACCTTTATATCAAGTGACCGTGCCGTAATCGATTCAATAAAATATAGGTCCCTTCCGAGCTGATCTGATGCAGAAATGGTTTGATGAAGGTTACTTCACCCCAGAGTTACTCATGAAGCGTACTCACATCGACGCGGATTGGATTGCTGTCGGAATACTCCAAAGGCGCGCACCTGCAGGAATGATTTTCCTCTCCCAGATCTCCACTGGTCCACCAGGCCTTGCTATTCACACAGAGTCCCCTAAGAGTTACTCTCCGGTCCACGAGCAAAACGTGTTCAATGGATACCAGCCTGTTCCAACCCGGAACTTACGGACCACCCCAGATTCATACCTGAATGGCTCCCCTGCTGCTGAATCACCTTCGTCGTCCTTCGGTGGCGGCAGGTTTGGAAACGGCTCTCCGGATCCATCTACGTTTGCTGGCAGAGCAGGAAGCAATGTGTACTCCAGCGATCCTACCTTTGGAGGGCGAGCGACCTTTCCAGATCCGGTTTCGGATGCACGAACTCACAACAACAATCCCTTAGGAAAGGCACCAACGATTGACACGTCTAACGCTTACAGTGGAGGTGGCGATAGTTCCCCTTGGTCAGCTGGGCCAGGGCAAATCGGCCAGAGTTTCAATGACAATGAACAGCGTCCTTACTCCAACGGGTTCAACGGGATAGGGTCTAGCATGATAGGCAACCCCTTACCCGTCAACCACGTCCACAGTATTAACCAGGAACATTTTGGCGACACGCTGTACAGCGGTGTGGCCAGTCTCAGTAATCATCATGACTCGCCGATCGCGCGTCAGCCATCTGAGGTCAATGGGATGCCGTTGAACAGTAATACGGTGAACGGTCTCGGGTCCCAGTTTGGCGCATCAACACAGTTTTCGCAGTCTCCCTCTGTTCCCTATGCAGTACCACAACATCGCCAGTCCGTTCCACCATTTGGGGATCTACTACCACAAACCTCAGAAGTTCCCAATATCACTCAGACGCCGACTTCTGCTGTACAACCCAACAGTGCCTCGCCATGGACTACACGTACCAAGCATTTCGAACGTCCTGCCGCTCCTTCACCCGTCGTACCACCCGCCCGACCCCAGGCATCAGAATGGATAACACCTCAACCGGCACAGCCAGTTGACCCTTCTCCCTGGCTGATGGCCTCATTGCCCGTCGTAGACGATGTTTGGAGGGAAATGCCTGGCCCAAACAGTCTTACCTTTAGTAACCTTGGACAACATAACAAACTGCAGGAGGAGGAGGGAGCAGATGATGCCGTCGTTCCACCCATGGAGGATGTTGTTCTGGTCCGACCCAACACGCAACCAGTACAGACCGAGTCAATAAACGCTGTGCCAGCCGGTGCAACCTCTCAGTCTGTCGTTCCAGCAACCACCTCTCTGCCTACCCCGGTCACTCAAAGTTCAACAACACACAAGACAAGGCGAAAGTCGACGACGCGCGATGTCCAAGCTCCCGCAACCAGGGTAGCACCTCCACCCGCTCCAACTGTGATCAGGGATCAACCCCCCGCCCCAACGGTTCCGGCTGCTCAACCGAAGCCTGTCTGGGCTGTTGAAGATGACTCCAAGAAACAGAAGGGAGCCGGTGCGACGGTGAGCTTGAGGGAGATTCAGGAAGCTGAAGCAAGGGAAGCCGAGGCACGCAAGGCTGCTGAGAGGGAGCGGGAACGCCTGGCCCGAGCGAACGCTACTGCTAGTGGCAATTCTGTTGCCGAAGAGAGTCAACCATTTACATCTTCCTGGGGTTTGCCCACGTCACAAGTGGGTGCGCGAAATCAGATACCACCCAAGGAGACGGCGACGAACGGCTCCATATCCGCGATGCCCGCAGCTCCAGTATGGACGAACACAGCCCCAGCACCTACGGCCAAGAAGACCATGAAGGAGATTCAGGAGGAAGAAGAAGGGAGGAAGAAGTTGGCCGTGAAAGAGAGCATGGCGTCTGCGGCTGCACGTCGGGCGTACGCAGAGACCACTGTCAAGGTATACCAATAGTCTTTACCTCGCAACGGTTGTTGATACTCCGTAGGTTATACCTAGCGCCCAAGCCACAGGTGGCTCTTGGACGACCGTGGGTCCCAATGGCAAACCCACCCCTCCTGCGACGAATGCGCCTCGCCCAGCAGTGAACACCTCTATTAGCAATCCCACACCCGCGACAGCACTACGCGTCAATGGTACGGCAACGCGTCAAGCAGCGGCTACGACCACGAAAGTGGCAACCCCGCGCGTTGAGGATTTCCCTATTACACCATCCCACGACTTTTTAAAGTGGCTGGGCGAGTCGCTCAAAGGATTGAACAGTTCGGTCAATTGTAAGTGAACCGAGACCTTTCTTAGCTGACACGGAGGTCTTATATCTCGATCAAACCAGTGGAAGAAATAGCGTCGATGCTGCTCTCTTTCCCACTTGATCCTGATCAGTCGACCATCGAGATCATCTCTGATCTCATCTATGCAAACAGTACGACCCTCGACGGCCGTCGTTTTGCCTCAGAATATGTCAACAGGCGAAAGGTTGATGCCGCGACTCGACGTGCGACCCTAGGTGCATCAGGTCCGAACAACAAACTAGTGTCTATTGCCGATGTGGTGAAGACACAACCGAAGCCTGTTCAACAGGAGTGGGGGTTCAAAGTGGTAAATAAGAAGAAGAAGAGCGGGAAACCGTAGATCGGAATGTGACCTATTCAACCTGCGATATTGTATCATGTACAGGTGACTGCTTGGATAGCACCTTCCGACGATGTTTACGAGTTGGAACTTTGAAACGCCGGTGTAAAACTAAGTGATCATTTCCACGGCTAGAGTCCGACGAAGTGACTTGGCTAAATTGTAATCGCCCCGTATTCTATGAGAAACAATCATTCGCTTGCTGGTGAAAGCAAAAAAACTGTTTGAATAATTACTACAATAATATCTAGTTGCTACGAGATACATCGCGTTCGACGAGCATGTTCTTCTATTCGTGCATAATTACATAAATGTCATCCGGAGGAAAGCATCACAATCATGAGGAAGTGGTATTTTGGTATATCTTGACACTCGATACTTCCCAGTCTGTCCAGTGATCCGCTGAGTACCGAGATGCAAGCCAATGCAGACGACTCACAAGCTTCAGCGAATGATGATCCACTCGCTTTTACGAACTGTGCGCATGTCGCAAATCCAGTTTGCTGCTGACAACTGACCGATTGTCCGGGTACACCAGTGCCACCCCAGACTCCATCGGCCCAATCGCCGCTGCGCACCGTTTGTCACGACATCCCTTTGAAAGAAGACGATACACTCACCAAAGCGTAGTATCGAATATCGCGCTGTGGGCCCTGAACATGTTGGAGATATTACAAGAATTCGAGTTTGGCCAGAATGCCATGGGTGTGGGCCAGTGGCGCGGTTGTGGTGCGCCGACCGTGATATCGTTGGGTATCGAACCCCTCTGAAAGTACCATACTTTAATCCCCACGTTGTTCACCCAATACACTGTCCCGGAGTCATCAGCATCGCCTACCTCAATGTAGGCAGGCGCGTGCGAGTCACTCACTGGCATAAACACCACCACCAACAGAGTTGAAGCCGCTACCGAAGCTCGTAGGACTAGAGGAACGCGCACCACATCCTTGATTGCCCGACTGCACAGCAGAACAATCGGTCCCTCCCACAATAGTGCCTGCGATGTTTAGCAGACTCGAGTTGGAGGTGGGGATACTGCATCCAACACCGGTGTGGATCGTAGCTTGATTATTCGTGTAGTTATTGACACCTTCCACGATGTCAATCTCCCCGTCATAAGGCCAGTGGGGTCCATTCGTCCAGAACGCTGTGATACGCATTTAGTTCCAGTGCCATCAAGTAAAGAAGTGATGATATTCACCAGGCCATGTCCCACACCCCGTGGGCATATGAACGGCATCAAGAATCACCAATCCCTCCGTGAACGTCAGATCTGTGGTGATCCTCACGCTCATTCTGTTATTCTGTACGGTAGGTGTTGTCTCCACCCTCATCACCGCATTTCCAGCTTTGTTGATCTCGACGAGTCCGGCACTTTGAGCTGTGCCTTGATCCACGTATTGGACGATTCCGTTGGTTGGATCACCGCCGGTGAAAAAGTTCCAGCCATCGAAGAAGGTGGAGCCAGAATATGTAGCAATTGGTTTCCAAGGTGAAGATGTGACAGAAGAAGTAGTGGCGGGATGAAAACTGCTTGCGGTAGACGTGCCGCTTGGAGAGGAAAAGCTGACGTTTCCATTGGATACAATGACGCCAGCACCACCATTTGAGACACAGTACACGTTCTGTGTTGGCGCAGAATCAGGTTGCGCGACGAGTACTCCACCGAAAGCTATGCGAATATCGCGTGCTAAACTGGAACTGTGCTTGATGGCAACCTTGTGTACATGAGATAAGAAAGACTTGCGGGCAGTTGTGGGCGATGGGAAGAGGGCGACAGTGGAGGAGAGTATGAGAGCGAGAAACACTGATACGTGCATCGTTTCTGCAGCGCAACTTTTACGAGTAGCGTAGCGAAAGCTGTTTGATCGAGCTGGGATGGGTGGCGTGTGGGACACTAGCACAGTTGTTCAAGGGTCGGAAGTGCAGGGGAAGAAGAAACAGTGTAAAGGAGAGAGGTTGGGAAACGGAGCAGAAGTGGCTGCGGCTCGTAGGGTCCGGTCAACGAACCCGATAAATGGAAAACACCCTCGGCGTAGCCTTGGGCTCCACGATCGTGTATAGCGGGTGAAAAGAAGCTGTCTAGGACTCCTGGGATCAAGATTAGTACCACGAGATACGATGCACGAAAATAACAGGGAGCTCAGGTTGCCAGCCTAGAAAAAGGACGAAGCAAACGGACGAAGAGTGACGTGGAGCCGTTTGGAGGACAATGCGATGATAATGAAACGAGGGACACAACGCACCGAGACCCTTATCTAGGATGGGACGGGCAACGTCTTGAAAGGGATGGTGGTCAAGGAAAGTAAGTATGCCGCTGCGTGAGCGGAAGTCCGGAAGTCGCGCGGCGAGAACACGAGGCAACAGCCAGCTCAACTGTCCGTTATGATCGCCGCGTCCCAAAGAGAGAGGGAATGGAGAGGGAATGTTACCTGGTGTTAGTACTTGAAGGACCCGCGGACCGACCACACCGCAACTTGCGCATTACAACACTTTTATTGTCTCGCTTGTGGAGATTTGACAACAATCGTGAATGAAAATGATTACTATCAAGAAAGGTAACTCAACCAAACAGGGTCAACAACGAGGCAAACATCATAAAATATATCAGGGTCCCCGGGATGAGAAAGGGAAACCGCAGTCCGCACGATCATCGCGTTTCTAAACCACATGTCACCACACATCACCTCAGTGGTGCGATCCGGAGAATGCTTCTCGCACGCTCCTCCTCAGCTCCTCATGTTCCCTTCCATTCGAACTCCCTAGTGACGACCCTCCAATGTGCGAACCACCTGCGCTTCGCGGGAGACCACCATCGATCTCACCGTCTACAAACTCGAGGATGCGTCTTGCAAGCAATTGTATCTCCCCTTGCCCCTCGCCTGCCTCTGTGTCTGCGTACGATTGTGAAGCAGAATGATGTGAACGAGGTGTACCAATAGAGGAGGAAGGTGTTGGCGTCCGTGACGATGCAAGTTGGCGGATGGGAGGGTTCAGCAGACCAGAATTCCGTATGTTGCTGATCAATTGCGGATCTTGGGAATCATAAGTCAGTGTGATTCCGAAATGAACTTGATGCCATACCCCCAGACTCTAGCAGCTGCACAATTGTCCATACGGCAATGTGTTGGAACGTCGCGTCTGGGCTTGTCAGGAAGTTATAGAGGTACCGATGCATTCCGCCATCGGGTTTGTCCCAGACGTCGTTGAATGCCGAGTAGTCGTCTGTGGCCGTTCGCCCGTCTAAGAAAATTATGAGGCACATTTCAATCATGCATGGCGGGCATACCCTTAGAAGACAGATTGCCAAGAGCAGCAGCGCTATTACCCTGTACTTCGGAGCTTGGTGAATTCGTCAGAGGAATGAGGACTTCGCAGATGCCCATCTCCAAAAGTTGACCCTTGAGTTCGTCTATACAAGATCAACTTTTGTCAGCCCGTTGTCGAGACATCGCCTACCGCTCAAGGCCAAAACAGCAACACACGCCGTCATCTCGCTCTGTACGTTCATCGGCACTTCAAGAACAAGTTCCTTGATAGATTGTACAGCTCCAGCCTTGACAATCGCCAGCTTGTTCTTCTCTGAACTAGCAGCAAGGTTACGAAGCGTAGAAATGGCGTGACATTGAACTTCTTCGTTGTCTTTGAACGAGAGGAGGTTGATCAAAGGTTGAAGAAAGCCAGATTCGATGATTGGTGACTCGTTCTGTGGATGGATCGAAACATTACGGACGCAGGCAGCCGAGGACAGGATGAGGGGGAGATAAGTTGACTGCAGAAGACGTAAAAGGGAATTGAGACCATCCGCTTTTACGATCTCCAGCTGGTATTTCTCTGCAATAGGAAATTAGTGGCCGCGTGAGATATGCAGAACGTGGACTGACCATCACTAGCAAGATTACGAAGTGCCAACGCAGCTTGGCATTGCACCTTGAGCGAAGGACTATCCATGAGTGCCACAAGACTCGTCACCAATTTGGGCTCGGTTTGGGCAAGTTTCTTGCGGTTTGTGCCGTCGACGGCGATATTGCTGAGTGCCGTAGTGCAATAATATTGTACATCCGTGTCCATGGAGTTTAACAGACTGACTAATACAGGGATAGCACCCGCATTGACGAGTTGCTGCCGATTCTCATCTATGCGAGGACTTCAGCCTTGCTGGCTGCTAGGACTGCCGTCGTTAAATCACGCACCGGAATGCGTCATGTTGAGGAGGGCACCGGTTGCATTGCGTTGAACTCGCATATCTTTAGAACGTGCGAGGCGAGTAAGCGGGACGAGAGCGCCGGACTTTGCGATCTTTGTCTTGTTGTCGTCTACACGTGCAAGGGAATGAGGAAGGGAAGTGAGGTTATCCGACATATACACACCATGCGTCGCAAGGTTTGTTACGCAGCCTACGGCGTTGCATTGGACCTCTACGTTTGGACTGAGCATTTGTCTAATGAGAGGTTCGAGGCCACCAAGTTTGACGATGAGAAGCTTGTTGTCAGCTGCGGAGGAGTGATCCACATGGGCTGTGATGTAGGAAACACGAGCGAAACATACTGTTTACTGCCAAATTACCGAGAGCGGCACTAGCTGCACGTTGAACTTCGGTGTCTTGACTGGAGAGAAGGAAGAGAATAGGGTCGAGCGTGTCGCGACCGACGGGACGAACTTCCTTCTCTGTTATCTCTGCAAATGCAAGTGCAGCACTACGTTGGAGGTCAACATTGTCCGAGAAAGAGAGAGTCGTTAGGGCGGTGAGGGGTGATCCCTGGAAGAAATTGGTCGTTGTGCGATCTGAGGGGCGGGAAATTAGTATTTTTTGGGAAACAATGTATCCGGAGCATACTCTCGAGATACTGGAGCAGGTCGGCAACTGCTTCACGTTCGTTTTCTAAAAGGAGGGGTTCGTATTGCTGAGATCTACGCGAACGGACTGGGACGAAGGAATGGTCAGATTGAAAAAGAAGGATATATGCGCGGGGCACGCACAGCAGGAGTCGCAGCAACTACTCACGACGCCCATTGTGGAGGGAAGGAAGGAGAGAGGGAGCGACCTTTGACCTGCACTTGCGGCGCGAATCCAAGTCGAAAACGTTACGTACCGTGGGAATATCATTCGTAAGTTGCCGGTGTTCCAAGAATCCTAACCCTAACCCTAAGTTTTCCCATCATTCTCAAACGCGATGGCAGAGCCCGCCTGGCAGGAACAGATACGCCTTCGTCTCGCAGAGCGCAATGTCAAGCAGAACGCGTTCGCAGCCATCATCGAGCAGTGTGCGTATTCTGATTCCCTGTACCAACTTCTCGCATTCATCCCAGCAGATCGCAGACTAGCACAGCAGACCAAGCTGCTCAAAGAGCGCAATGCGTCCCTCCTCAAGGCCGTTGGTTCCGTCCGCGCCAATCCATCCAGCTCAACAGTGTACATACCCGGCACCGCGTCTGGCGAAGAGTACGTCACACTCTCACTTACGCCCATTACTCACCTACATCATCGTCCATGTAGGAACCCCGTGCGCGCAGCTTACATGGCATCCCTCGAGTCTCAGATATCTTCGCTCCGCGACGAACTCGCCTCAGTGTACAAGACACAAGGCCAGAACGCCCAGCGTCTTCTCGCGATGAATGAGACTCTTCGCGAAAAGGAGGAGCTTTCTCGCATCGAATCGGAGAACCTTCGCAAGGCACGCGAGGAAATCGACCGTCTACGAAGAAAGGTCGACCAACACAACGAGCTGATGATGGAGAAGGATCGCACAGCGCAAGTAAGCACCCGATTCCCCGTCTTCAACGTGGTCCATGAACTCACTTTCGCAGGTTCTTCACGATGAGATCAACACGCTTCAGCTCGAGCTTGGTCAGATCGAGGAGCGTAATCAGATCCTCACAAAGGACAACGCCAAACTTCTCCAGCGCTGGCTTGATGACAAGCAGTCGCAGGCTAACAAGATGAACGAAGCGATGGACTTTTACGAAGACATGCGCTCGCGACATCAGGCTGTCGTCAACTGGCGCGGCACCGACGGCCCACAGTCATCCCCCTCAGGCACCGCGTCGGGAAACGGGGTGCGCCCGGGGGAATCGACCGAGTCGACGATGACGGATGGGCAAAGATCTCGGTCACAGACGAATCAGGATCAGAGTCCGAATGGCTAATCGTGGATGACTAGATGTCCTTTCGTCGTTCTGTAGTTACAATAGTACCCCAAATACCATACCCTACATCACGATCGCACAATCAAACGAGTAACATTTGGATGGGAAACCATCCTCTACCGAGGATATATAGAAAAGTAAACTGACTTGTGCAGAGACTAAAACGAAGCCGAAACACGTTAACCTTGGCAGAACAACAAGATAGGAGATCGGGGTGTAGTGCGACAGATGGAGACAATGAACAAGGACAAAGGTATGGATAACAATTCTGAAGATACCATACATAACTTCTGTCATCTGTTTTGATTGGAATTCTGCAGAGTTGGGAAAGGAAATAAACTGTAGAGGTAAAGAAAATGAGCTACTTGACTCTTAATGGCTACAGTCACGAGAGCACGACGATGAATGAATCGGAAGAATATAACGATGCAAAGTAGCAAAAAATTTCACGCGCCCTGGCCCTCTGTACCAGGTTGGCCAGCTTGTTGGCTGTAATATCCTGTCATAATCGTCAGCTGAATCCAACGAATTTTCATAGAACCTTACCACCCCAGTAGTTGGAATAGTATGAGCTAGGGTCCCCGGTGGGCCATTGGGCCTGAGCACCCGGGGCGGCAGCACCAGCCGCGACAGCTCCATCTGTCGCACCTGGCTGACTAGCTCCAAGGCTAGTGCCGACAGCGCCGGCAGCGGTCTGTGGCATGCCTGGGCTCGCAGGATTGGCAGCGCCTGCGGGCTGGTTCGGGAACCCGGCGTAAGCGCCAAAGCCGTACTGTCCGTACGTGTTGGGCTGCGGCATGCCGTACATGGGCTATGGAACCATGAAAATGAGACGAATGGGAATACAAAAAAGCAAGCTAACTTTACTCACCATGTTGCCGTACGGTGCCGCCGTAGGAGAGGGGCTCATAGCAGTAGGTTGCACGGTCGCACCATCCGCCCTATCTTTGCCCCAACTGCACTTGATCGGCCTGCCATGTACCATCTGACCTTGCAGCTGAACGATCGCCATAGCAGCATGCTCGTGTGTGTCAAGCTTGACGAACGCAAAGCCACGATCAGCTTGCATGCGAATCTCGGAAAGATAGCCGATAGATTGGAACAATGGAATGAGGTCTGCTTGGGTGCAGTAGGGTACCAAGTTACCGACATAAACGGTGGTGTTGTAAGAAGGCGTTTGTTGGACGACGGACTCATAGGAGAGGGGACCACCCTGGAAATTGATTGGTGCAGGTGCAGTACCGAGCGTTCCGGTGGGACGGGGAGGAGGTGCAGCTGCTCCCTGAGTTTTTTGATTCGCCCAGTTGACACGGATGGCACGGGAGCCGAGCCACTCCCCATTCATGGTGGCGATGGCCTGTTCAGCGTCTGTCTTGTCCCTGAACGCGAGGAAGCCGTAACCACGAGACTTCCCGGAATTCATATCCCACATCACACGAGCATCGGATAAGGTACCAAATGCGCTGAAGGCCTTGGCGAGAACCTCGTCATTGACTTCGGGGGAGAGATCGCCGACGAAGACGTGGTAATGTCCGGTGGTGTCCTCCTTGTTTTGCTGACCTTGGTAAGCCCAGTTGACACGAATTTCTGTGTCAAAAATTTTACGGCCATTGAGGGTCTGCAGAGCGGTCTCTGCAGCGCGCATGTCGAGGTACTCGACAAAACCATAGTTGAGGCCGCCATGCTGGTAGTTACGATCTGGGATGATTTTGACATGCTGGACTGGACCAGCGACGGCAAAGATCTCAGTGAGCATGTACTCGGTTACCCGAGGGCTCAGGTTGCCGACGTAGAGATGGGCACGCCTCTGACGGATGGGGGGTCAAGTGGGGAATGGAGGGAGGGGAGGGAAACATACGGGAGCCTCGGCTGGGTTGCCCATGCCTATTGGGTTCATGACTTAATAGAGACTGGAAGGAGATGGAGAAGTTGTTGGACGGATGAGAGGAAGAATACGCACAGGAGGAAAGAGATAATCTGATGAGAGACGGAGAGTGATGGGAGATGGAAAAAGACAGACGGAAAGGAGAAATAGAGATAAAATGAGAAAAAGAGAACAGAGAAGACGGAGAAGAGGACAGAGAACAAGTTTCGCTCACTCCCTCGAACGCAGCTCGACGTAGTAGATCAAGTCAACCTTTGTACGCCACATTTCATGGGAATGTATCGGTCTTACCCGAATCAAACCAAATTACTACAACAGCGCTAACTACTACTTGGTCGGCACATTCAGCAACACATTCCCCCCGCTGCTTGGAATGTACGACACATTCCCGTTCCCAGAGAGCGAATGCACAATCGCTTTGCTCGCCTCAATCTTTCGCAGCGCGAGGAACGCATCCCCCGCCTTCTCCAACGCCTTCGACACCGTCGCAGCCGCCTCGGCCTCCCCCTCCGCACGGATAACAGCCGCTTGTCGCTCTTGTTCAGCCTGTCATCCCCTCAGCAACACGCTCTGTACCAGTTCTGCATGCTCACCTTCTCAACGATGAACTTGGCCCGTTCGGCATCTATTCTCGTGTCAGCTTGTCATATCCGGCTACTCTCGTCTCGCATACCTTGTTGTGCTATCTGTTTCGCTTCGACGGCCTATAAGGTTTCGAACGCTCAGATCGTTTCCCTCCATCATCATAGACCACAGACCTGTGTAAACTCCTGCAAAGTACACGTTAGTCCTTACATCTTTGTATTTCCATTTCCAAAGGAACCCACTTTTCCAAACGTCAAATGTGTGATGGATACATCTTCCAACTTGAGGTTAAATTCCCCTGCACGCTGCATTAGGTCCGCTCTTATTCTCGACGACACCACCTCGCGTTGCGTGATCAGCTCGGCTGCATCAAATTGCGCGACAATGGCCTTCAATACTTCATTCCCGATAGAGGGAAGAACTCGTTCGTCGTAGTCCAAGCCCAAGCCTTGGTAAATCTTTGGCAGGTGGTCGGTGTCGGGCCGTGAGAGCACACGTAATGTTATTGAGACCATTTGCAAGTCCTTGGAACCTGTCGTGGTCGAGATGTTCTGGTTTCACGGTTCATCAGCAGTGTCGACGACGAACGCCAGCTAGGCACTCACTCTAGGTTTGATGCGGCAGTCGTACAGAATAGCCCTCTGCAGCCAAGGCACCAAAAAGTGTGTTCCTTCGCCCGTGGCCTGGCAGTGTCCATGTCGTGCCCCTGATCACCGGCGGGAGAAAAAAAAAACATACCTTGTCTTTTACACCAGAGAAACGATCGAACATAACTGCTCGGAAACCTCCAGGCACATCATAGATACTGGCCTGCACAGCTGCAAATGCAATGCCCAACGGCACTGCAGACAGGGGACGTGAGCATGTTCGTTTTTACAGTTAAACAGTCGAGTTACCAATTAGACGAGTCGCAGCTTGTGGAAAAGCCATGAGGGGAAATGGATGCTTGAGTAAATTACAAGCAGTGTTGCCAGGCCAAGCGTGGTAGGGTCAACAAACACGGAATAAACAACCTCTTAGACACTGTGGGATTTAATCGTAAAGTCTCCTCTTCTATCCACCTCTCCTCCTTCCATTCGTGCAGAACGGCTTCCAAACTGCATCGCTCGTTTTTTTCTCATGCTCGCCTCGACAAGCCCCACCTTTCTTGCTGCCAGCCTCAACAATACCTTATCCCCGATTCCAACATCCAACCGTGGGTCTAACTTTAGATGCACTGGTAGCCCTGCAAGGAATGACACGACAGAAAGCGAAAGAAACGGGTGTCTTGTTTCTTTGCCATGCGAAGATATAATACGGTCATCACGCCCCAGATTGCGTGTGGGGATGCGATCGAGCTCGAGTTGGAGCTGGAGTACGAAGACATTTACAGGTCAGAAAAAGGTGAAACAGCGGGACGCACCTCGTCGATCACGCCCTGCCAACCCCGCGTCATGAATACGCTCCGATGTCGGCCATACCCACCAAGCAACTCATCTGATCCAAGTCCATTGAGGAGGACTCTCGCGGGACTTGTGTATGGTCTATATTCCGAGGTCGAAGCACCGCGTATACGACCAATGCCCCGTGAAGCAAAGTACAGCGCCAAAGCAAGACTCTGTCACCGAGCATGAGACAACACTCAGGTAGAAGAATAAATCTTGTACCCACGAGGTCCATAACAGTCCTGCTGGGATACATTGTTGCCTCTACCGCTGATCTCGCAGCTCGACTGTCCTGTTTCATATAATTGTAAGAGACACGACCTTCCTAGCTATCTCTTCATCTACCTCGTAGGGAACATCAACCTCGACCTGGAAGTGCTTTCAATACCTACCGAGTGTAACCTTCGGCACGGAGACTTACAAAGTTCCATACTCTCCCCGGACATAGTCTCCTGAGTTCCTCCACTTCTTGAAGACCTGTTACCCTGTCCGGCACCATATAGGACGAAAATTCGCTGTCGTCATTACCACTGGAACCAATTTCCATCATCTTCAAATGTTGTTTTCTCTTCTTTTTAGGTAGCGCTCCGATGTTGCCATCCAGTTGCAATTGTATCTTACGTGGATTCTCAAAGGCCACGTTTAATAGGTCGATCGGTTCGTCCAGCGAAATGTGTCTCATCGCATGAAAATCAGTAGCAGCATTATGATGCCTGTGTATGTCTCTGCATACCTGTGTGCAAAGAAGGCCAGCATCGTGGAGTCAATTCCACCGCTGAAAAGGATGGCGACCTTCGCGTTGCCTCGATCTCCAGGTGCTTGTGGAATATCTCTTACGCGCAGCATTACACTTCTATCCAGATGAGTGATGAGTTGATCTACGACCTCTTGGAGGGGTGCGGGGAGGGAAACGGCATCAAGGCCCTCTATTCTTGGGAGGTTATCAGGTGGCAATGATTGATTTACTTTCCTGATTACGCCCTATCATCAGCGAAGGGATAAACAGAGAAGCTTTTCGAAAGATGTTTACATACGAACTGCATATGTTCACCACTTTGCCGGGGTATGACAACCAGATTGCTATAGAAGTCAGTCACAGACTGCAGTGACATTTTTTGTTCCATCAGGTTTTGCACGACACAAGTTAGAGTTGCATACGTTTCCGGAATCACGAAGTGAATCGATATCGAGGACAAATATCCCGTCAGTAGAGAGCTCCTCGAATCCATATGCATCGTCTTCGCCAGCCGACACAGATGCAAGAAGAAAGAACGGATTGGTCGCAGTAGGCTTGTGTATTAACAGCGATCGCCGACCAAGGGGATCGCGCGCAAAATACAACTTCTTCGATGATCCCTGCAGAGGATAAGATAATATAGAATTGACGACCAGCTAGGAGCGGACCTGATAAAACACAAACGCGTATCTAATTGTGTAGAGTGAGTCAATGCTCCAGGAATGGGCTGGAGAACCTACGGTCCCTCGATGTTTCCGATGGTCTCTGAAATCGAAAGCGGGTCGGTTGCGCGCTGAAAACGTTCAAAGACTTTCTGACCATCATTCTCCGCAGGATCTACCTTTGGATAGTCAGCGCTTCAACCTCGGTGATGAGAAGCTCACGCGATTGGTTCCTACCTCCAGACCTTCGAAGACCTATACGAATGACAGCAGGTATGTAGTGCGATCAGCACCGATTTGGATGGGTTCAAACGTTCACGGCTGATTTACGTACCTCTCCATTCCAACACAATACATCCCCACCCCCCATATGAGGCTGTACGATCGGTGCATTACCTCTCAGCCGAAGCTCGGAGGCGTAGAATTCGAGGGTATGCCCTCTCGAAGTCTCGGAGGAGCTACATGCCGCGCTGCCAACTGGAAGGCTGATGGGTACTGCGTGTTGTGCATCCGGACCTACGTAATACATGCAGTTTTCAGAGTTCATTGAAAGGCACTTCAAGTTCAATAATGAGCTGTAACGTTCACTGACCCACCTCGAGCTGCGTTTGCACGCTTTAATTTGTCCGATATGATACGGAAAGCGCCTTCATCTGCGGAAATATTTTTCTGCTCATAGGATAGGCGCAAAGAGCAGAAGATCCCGCACATCGAGGAAGTAGTATGAATGAGGTGTAAAATCCGGGCCGTTGATCAATGATCAGCCCGCGTGCTAAATCACAGGTTCGGGCCCAGAATGGAAGTGAACGAGCATGGTTTCATCGCAATAACAAAGCTTCATTTTTGTTCTACTATCATACGAAGCAGTCTGTATCGTACGCCCGCTGAGTTACAATCGCTGTTTGGCATAGAATTTATAGGCACGCAAGGCTAGCATACGTGGACATCATGTTTAGGCAGAGTATGTGCTGGCGGACACGTTGCCGCCACGACCAGTCCAGTTGATGTCTGAGGAATTTTCGTGAGTATGTAACATATGGTCAAGTTGGCGACCGTTTAAAACGTACGAATGTCTTCGCCTTTCTTGAGTTTCGCGTTTTCTTTTCCGGGGAGGACACGGAAGGTGTGTGCACCGAAATAATCACGCTGTAAAGGACGCCTAGGTTAGTGAAAGATCGAATTACGCACACATGTAATACGCACCTGAGCCTGAAGGAGGTTAGCGGGAACAATTTCACTCCTGTAGCCATCGAAGAAGGCAAGAGCGGTGCTAAAGGCAGGGGTGGGTATCCCCCAGAGAACAGCCTGAGCAATAATACGTCTCCAACCAGGCTGGGCCTTGTGGACAGCTACGGAATAGAATGGCTATCGAATTAAGAAAGCAAGAAACTGGCCAAGCATACCCTTGTTGAAAAAGTTATCGAAGAGGAGGGATTCAAGTTGCGGATTCTTTTCGTAAGCAGAAGTGATATCGCCAAGGAAAACACTCTACATGCATGTCATGTCAGTTAATCCGATTGTGGTGTGTGATGCATTGAACAAACCTTGATGATGCAACCACCACGCCACATGCGGGCAATGCCAGCATAGTTCAACTTCCAATTCAACTGCGCCGTACATCAGTAAAGTCGCTTCTCCCGATAGCGGACCACGAACCTCCTTGGCGGTCTCCCTCATAAGCATGAAACCTTGTGTATATGAGATGATCTTGGATGCATAAAGAGCCTGTTCAAGATCATCGATGAACTGTTGCTTGTCGCCGCGGAAGGGCTCCTTCTGTGGACCAGCGATGACCTTGCTGGCACGCGTGCGCTCGTCCTTAATAGCGGACAAGCAACGTGCGAACACAGCCTCACCGATCAAGGTAACTGGACGATTGCATCGCATTCATTATCAAGTCAGAATTCGTCATCTTCGTGGGATAGTGTGCGACATACCAGCGGTGCCAGCGTCGAGAGCGGCAATGGCTGTCCACTTGCCGGTGCCTTTCTGCCCAGCTTGGTCCAGAACCTTGGTGACAAGGGGGACGCCATCATCGTCGTTGAACTTTAAGATGTTCGCAGTGATCTCAATGAGGAAGGAATCGAGGACACCCTTGTTCCATTTCTCAAAGATCTCTGCGATCTCTCGTTCTTCAAGGCCAAGGCCACGCTTGAGGATGTCATAGCCTTCGGCAATCAATTGCATATCACCGTACTCGATACCTGGATTAAATCTGAGTTTCAAGAAGGCAGAGGGGGGAAATAGAACGATATACCATTGTGTACCATCTTGACATAGTGTCCAGAACCGGTCTCACCGACCCAGTCACAGCAGGGCTCGCCGTTGACCTGAGCAGCAGCAGCCTGGAAGATTTCTTTGATGGCGGGCCATGCATTGGTGGACCCACCAGGCATGAGGGAAGGGCCATATCGGGCACCCTCCTCGCCACCGGAGACACCTGAGCCAACGAACAAGAGGCCTTTTGCCTCGAGTTCCTTGGCGCGGCGGATGGAGTCGGGGTAATGCGAATTACCGCCGTCGATGATGATGTCACCCTCTTCAAGGTAGGGCTCGAGCTGGGAGATGAAGCTGTCGACTGCAGGACCGGCCTTGACGAGGAGGATGATCTTGCGCGGACGCTTGAGCTTGGCGACGAGCTCTTGAATGGAGCGTGCACCTTGGACCTTGGTACCTTTGGAGAACGATAAGGGGGGAGTTTGGGGGGTATATATCATCGCGTACCCTTGGCCTCGTTGGCGAGAAAATCGTCGACTTTGCTGGTCGTGCGGTTATACGCGACGACGGTGTAGCCCTTGTCGTTTATGTTCAAAATCAAATTTTGGCCCTATAGCAGATATTCAAGACGGCTGATTGGAGGAGGGGGGACAGGAGACACGCACCATGACGGCGAGGCCAATGAGGCCGATGTCACCGCTGGATAGGTGACTGGTTAGCTTTGGTGACGGGACATGGGGGGAGATGAGACGTACGTTGGAGCAGGCATTGTGAGGGATGAGGAGAAGGTGGATGATGGGGAGAAAGAAGAAGGGGGCGTCGGCCTGATCGGATTAGATTAAGGCAGTCCCAGCTCGGACCGTAAGCGTGAGATACCCTCCCATGCTGACTCCGACATCGCTGGCCTTGACAATCTTGCTTTGTCACCACACATCCGTTGTCACTTCCACGCTCGGTGACGGAGAGAAAATGCGTTCAAAAATGACATCCGTT
Source organism: Tylopilus alboater (assembly GCA_038090535.1). Taxonomy (NCBI): domain Eukaryota; kingdom Fungi; phylum Basidiomycota; class Agaricomycetes; order Boletales; family Boletaceae; genus Tylopilus; species Tylopilus alboater. The sequence goes on along the minus strand of JBBPMW010000096.1, from coordinate 6,365 downwards.
CAGCGAGGTCGACCAGTACACTCTCGTGTAACCCCCGCCCTGAGAGCGTTCGTTGTGCTGTTTCACGGTCCATTTTATAGTCTCCGAGCATTGCCGCGCGTAGGCGCCGCAACGGCTAATGCGGACTCACGCTGACACACGTCGGACTACACGTCGAACCCTGACCGACGTGGATTCCAGTCTAGCATATCAGTATCCCTTCGATCTGTACTCATGGTTCCTCCCTGTCATGATCCACCCACCCACTCGGACCAGGTCATCATTTGCCAAGGATGGTTGCTCAAAAAGAGGCGGAAAAAAATGCAGGGTACGCAGCTCGAGTCTTGACGCCAGAATCCACAACCCACCCTGTCCACAGGGTTCGCGCGCCGCTATTTTGTCCTGCACCAGTCAGGCACATTATCCTATTCATTCTATCCAAACCGCCCTGTTCGCGATCAAATGTTCCTACCCCATGCCGCGCTTTCCACCGTCGTGGGGCGCAAGGATATTCATCTGGATTCAAATACTGCCACCTTTCACATCAAGTGTCTGAGCCCGGAAGACTTCAATACATGGATGTCCGCTTTCAGGCAAGCAGACCAGATCGCCATTCTATCATCTCGTGTGAATGATTTCAAGCAGGAAATTCATCGTAACAGACGGCCGCCGGTCAACTGCCAGCAAGCCAACTCCCAGGGTGACCCATTCTCAATGGAACAAATCTAGTATCATTGCCGAGGACATGGGGTCGGTATGTACACTGGATTTCTTTCAGTTGCATGCCACCTTCACTGCTCATAGGCCATTGCTGAGTTGGAAAGTGCAATCGCAGCACTTCATGCCGAGGATCCATCGAAGAAGAATAGTTCTCTCAAGTCCAAATCGGACAAGGAGAAATCTAACGGCGTAGGGTTGGTTTTCAGTAAATTCAAAAAGTGTAGGTTTCAGCGCGCACCAAGGACGATCGAATACTGAAACCATACGCGTCTCTGGCAGCCAGTTTCCACCCCACATATGAAGATGGCACCTTGATTCGCCCTGGTCCAGACACGAGCATCAACATCCACCTTCAACGTGCTCATATCGCACTTGAATCCCTCAAGTCTCAGCACGCTGCGCTGTTGGGGTCGTTTCATGCAGTGCACAATGATACACTGCCTCCAACGAGGCGTGGATCTCCACTACCGAAGACCGACGAAGAGAAAACCGATGAGCTTCTGTCTGCGCCCGGCTTCTCTACTTCGTTGAGCCATCGGTCAAATAGGATATCATCCGCGACGGATTTGAGTGACAGCGTGCCTGTTGAATGGTTTGATGCGGAAGATAGTTTTGGAGAAGAATTCTTGCTCGAAGACCCAACGCCTGAAGATAAAGCACGACCAGTATTGCAGTCCGAAGCTTCGAGCTTAAATGAGTACGGAAGTGCATCCAGCGACGAGGAGGACCATATATCACTGAAAGCTATTCGAAATGATGATTCCTCTTTACCATCGCGTCAAGTTTCCAGGAGAACACACCTTCCTTCAGGGCCCATAGGTGACGAAGGTAGCTTATTCGCTATGCTGAAGAAGAATGTTGGCAAGGTATGTTTTGTTTACTTCACTTCGTGAGGGAGTTAATATTTTTGCCTCTAGGATTTATCAACTATAGCATTCCCTGTATCTTTCAACGAGCCTTTGACTCTCTTACAACGAACAGCTGAGGAGTTGGAATACCATGAATTGCTACAACAGGCAGCTGAAGCTAATGAGCCAGTTGAACGAATGTGTTATGTTGCAGCGTTTGCGATATCCGGCTACGCGCACACGAGGCATCGCTCCGGAAGGAAGGGGTTGTAAGTGGTACCTGAAATGTATGGCTCGCAAGTCATGTTAAAATTCCCGTCAGCAACCCAATGCTTGCAGAGACATTCGAAGATGTTCGGATGAAATTTGTTGCGGAAAAGGTTTCACACAATCCGGTCGTCATCGCCTATCATGCTGAGGGAGAGGGATGGGAACTACATGGCACGTCCGCTGGGAAGACCAAGTTTTGGGGTTAGTCGTTGCAGTACCTCGCTCCCATGCGAAGCGTGCACGCGAGTAACCTCACGTTTCCCGTAGGTAAAAGCTTAGAAATCATCCCTCTAGGCACGACACACCTCAAGATAGGGGATGATCGATATGAATGGTAAAAGAAATCGTTGTGTGCGTGTCATGATGTTAATTTAATCGTGCAGGAACAAACCATCCTCTTTCATGCGAAATCTGATGATGGGAACCAAGTACCTCGAGCACTGCGGAAAGATGACGATCAAGAACACGGTCAGCGGAGCGAGCTGCGTCGTCGACTTCAAGCAAACAGGATACTGGGGCGCCTCCAACGAAGTTGCTGGCGCCGTTCTATCTAAGTCTGGGGACATGTGCGCACGCATCGAGGGCAAGTGGGATGATCAAATCGTACTCGCCCTTGATTCATCGCATCTTCGCGTGCTTTGGCGAATCACGCCATTCCCGAAACAGACGATGGAACATTACGGGTTCACAGCCTTTGGCATCACTTTGAATGAGATTGCTGGCGATCTCGAGGGCAAGTTGCCGCCCACCGACTCGAGATTTCGACCAGACGTGCGCGCACTCGAAGAAGGAAATGTCGATGAGGCCGAGGCACAAAAAATGCGTTTGGAAGAATTACAGAGAGACAGACGAAGACGCGGCGTGGACCGAACCCCTCGCTGGTTCAAGCAGGTTGGTGAAGATTGGAGATATAAAGGGGGCTACTGGGAGGAAAGAGCAACGGGATGGAGAAAAGCTCCGGTCGAATCTATGTGGTGATAACCAGACCATGGGTGTTTTGTCCGTTACTCTACGTACCGGGAGATGCATGCATAACATACATGATAGGTGATACCAAATGAGGAAGGTCCGCATTATTTAAAGCTTGAATTGACTCGCAACCGAGTAGCAGGCGGCGGCAACGATGTCTCTGCTGGTCTTCCAACGAGGGTCCAGTCATTCAAGACGCGTCCTGAAACGTTGTCTTGCGACGCATGCCCCAGCTGTCGAGAAGGATTGCGCTTCAATCACACCACCCTATGCCAAATTACTTCAAAAACTAGAGCATGTACGAAAATTGCTCAACAACAGGCCGCTGACACTAGCAGAGAAGATTCTGTATAGTCATCTAGTTGACCCGGAGAAATGTTTATCTCGCGGTGGAAACATCAGAGGCGAAACCTACCTGCAGCTCAGCCCACAACGGGTGGCAATGCAGGATGCATCGGCACAGTTGAGTCCTTCCTCTTTCTTTTGATCGGCCTACTCAAGGAACACTAGGATGGCGTTGTGAGTCCCGTTGCATGCGAGAGCTCTTCTTCAAGTTTACACAGTCTCAGATTGCAATTCATGAGCGCTGGTCTCTCTGGATGCGCTGTGCCCACAAGCATCCATTGTGATCATCTCATCCAAGCAGTCGACGGCGCATCCTCAGATCTTCAGGTGGCCATTGTCTGTCTATGAGACTGCATGACTGATGTGTCAATATAGCGGTCTATTGTCTCCAACAAAGAGGTTTTCGACTTCCTTGAAAGTGCTGCTCGGAAGTATGGAATTGAATTCTGGGAGCCTGGGTCGGGTATCATTCATCAGATTGTACTCGAAAATTACGCCGCTCCTGGGATGCTCATGTACTTACTTTTCCTCCCGACGTATGCACGGACTGAATATCTACACGATACAGGCTGGGCACTGGTGTGTCATGAAACCTTCGAGTACACGCGGAAACAGTGATGCCATTCTATAGACTCTCACACTCCAAACGCCGGAGGGCTTGGCCTGCTTGCTATCGGTGTTGGTGGCGCAGACGCTGTAGATGCCATGACTGGCACGCCTTGGGAATTGAAAGCTCCCCATGTAGTCGGTAAGATCTTCATCATGTGTGGAGAGCCACTTATTTCATGTTCTCTCCAGGCATCCACCTCACAGGCCAGCTCAACGGCTGGGCGACTCCCAAGGATTTGATCTTGCATCTAGCAGGAAAGCTCACTGTCAGAGTACGTTTACTTTATCATCCACGAGGATACCTATCAATCAGCTTGTAGGGCGGCACAGGACGCATTCTAGAATACTTTGGCCCGGGAGTTGCAGCTCAGTCATGTACAGGTGCGTGAAACATCCTGCGATTACTTGTATTAGGATTTGGAGCATCATAGGGCTGGCCACTGTTGCTAACATGGGAGCCGAGGTGGGTGCAACGACTTCGACTTTCCCTTACACGAAAAATATGCGCGCATATCTTCACGCAACTGGACGTGGTCCAGTAGCTTGTGCTGCAGACGAAGCTGCCGAAAAGGGCTTTTTGAGCGCCGATAAGGGTGCTGAATACGATGAAGTGATCGAGATCGTACGTGTCACCCTGGCAATATCATTCCTTACCTGAACGTTCTTCCGTCCTTCATTCAGAACTTGTCGGATTTGGAGCCCATGATCAACGGCCCGTTCACCCCTGATCTTGCTACACCTTTGTCCAAGTTCGGAACCTTTGTCAAGGAAAATGGTTGGAAAGACGAGCTTTCTGCCAGCCTAATCGGGTCTTGCACGAATAGCTCCTATGAGGATTTGGTAAAATTTCCTCATGAAGCCAGAGAGATGACGTTTCCATTGACGTCCTGAAGACCAGGGTTGCAGATATCGCAAAACAGGCACAAAGTGTTGGATTGACCGCCAAAGTTCCCTTCCTGTGTACACCCGGTTCTGAGCAGATTCGCGCCACCATGGAACGTGATGGAATCACAAGCACTTTACAGGACGTCGGTGTCGTCGTTCTTGCAAATGCGTGTGGTCCCTGTATTGGCCAAGTAAGTTTCACTCTTCTCTTTAAAATGTAACCAACGTCCTGTTGCAGTGGAAACGAGAAGACTTGAAGGATGAAGAGAACGGTATGTGATATTCGGATAATATGTATCCACATCAAAACTCATGTCGTTCGTGTATGTTCCAGCCATTTTGACGTCATTCAACCGGTGAGTTGACTTCTCATCTCCAATTGTCCCTTCGAGTAAAGTTGTACAGCAACTTCAAGTCGCGCAATGATGGAAATCGCTATACCATGAACTTTTTGGCCTCTCCTACTATCGTTACAGCCATGGCGTTCTCGAGAAAACTGACATTCAACCCCATGACTGATGCTATTACTTTGCCAAATGGACAATTCTTCAAGTTCTCGCCGCCGTCTGGTCAAGACCTCCCTACCGAAGGGTTCGCTGCGGGAAATACGGATTATTACCCCAGTCCCGTGCCAGAGCCTCAGCCGGAAACCCAGGTTATCATTGGCAAGGATTCTCAGCGTCTCGAGATACTAGTGCCATTTTCTAGCCATTTTGGACCCCAGAATCTCAGAGGACTCGAGCTTCCACCGCTAAAGGTTTTGATGAGAGTGAGGGGCAAATGTACCACTGATCATATTTCAGCCGCTGTGGGTCGAGTTTGCTCAACTATTTCATTCAATTTGATTGATCCTCGTTGCCAGGGACCATGGCTGAAGTACAAGGGACATCTCACCAATATATCGGAAAATTTGCGTATGTCAGAAAACCATCGCACTCCGACTTAATTTGATGACTACTTTCTCTTCAGTCATTACAGCCATCAATGACGAGGGTGGAGACATGAATGTAGCATTTGACCATGATCACGATGCTTCTCAGTCCAAGAGTGACACTATTTCTGCCATCGCCAAGAGATTAAGGGCGCGAAATCAACCGTGGGCTCTCATCGTGGACGAAAACTACGGTGAAGGAAGTGCTCGCGAGCACGCTGCACTGCAACCTCGATTCTACGGTACGAGTTTGTCTTTCACACAAGTTGAACTGGGTTCAGGTATGACTGCAGGTTGTGCCATGATCGTCGCGCGTTCCTTCGCTCGTATCCATGAGACCAACTTAAAGGTAGTACTCGAAGGGGATGATATTTGGACCGCCACTGATAGTTGCCTCCAGAAACAAGGTGTCCTTCCTCTCTGGTTCGTTGATATGGCAGATTACTCTCGAATCGGATCTGGTGACGTGGTAGAAACAATCGGCCTCGAGGATCTCATCAATGGCAATGAAGACGCAGTCATCAAGCTCCGCGTCACAAACTTCAGGGGGGAAATCTTTGAGATTCTCACCAGACATACCATGTCGTTAGACCAGGTCAAATGGTTGAAGGCTGGTTCAGCCCTAAACTTCATCCGTTCACAGATGGCGTAAATGGATTATTAACACAGATATGGAATAGTATACATATCTAGCTGGTCGTGACTGTCGTTAACTCCTTTCCAATGTCGGAAAGTTCTTTTGGATTCATAAATTGTTGTCTTTGCAATACGGCGAGTGCATTTTTTGCAAGCAGAAGAGCAGAATCGGG
>JBBPMW010000095.1:0-30711 GCA_038090535.1 Tylopilus alboater | reverse complement strand
TCGGGCACTTTCCCACTCCATGACATCCCAAAAGGTATTCTACGTTGCCGTGCATGGCGGCGCCGGGCAGCACGGTAGAGTCTCAGAAGTTCAAGTGAAGGACACGATGAAACGGTGACTCGACATCATCATTGTACCCTCTTACATCTCGACTGACGTCGCGAGCCTTCGTCCCCAAGTGCGTGCGCAGAAGCGCTCCGAATGGCTTCCGAACGTCCACGGGCAAGCGCCTTATCCATTGTCGAGTTAGCGATGACCATCCTCGAAGACGAGGATTGTCTGAATGCAGGTATGTCGCGTCGGTCCTCTTTCTGCTGGAACTGAGCCCGCGCGGGGCCCTGATACGTCTACGGCTCTCTCAAGGCTATGGCTCTAACCTGACGTTCGAAGGCAGCGTCGAATGCGATGCCGCCATTATGGACGGGCGAACAGGTGATTTCGGGAGCGTCGGCGCGGTCTCAGGCGCGTCTTTCTTCCCTGCCCGGGCGACGATCCTTTGATCCGACTTTTGTCAGCACCTCTTGCCCCACCGCGCCGATATGATCCTTCTGATGCGCTACCCTGCGTTGCATCCCCATGACGCTCTAATCGACCCGACGTGCGCGCACGTGTACCTGGCAACAGGCGTTCGGAACCCGATCAAGCTTGCCAGTGCCATCCTTGAGCACGCCCGCGTGCCGGATAGACTCGGTCGCATCCGACCCTTGTACGTTTGCCGTCTGCCGTCCATGAGACGAATTTGACGCGTGGCTGACGACGCGTCGAACCCCCAGAACCTTGGTCTCCTCCGCCGCACACATGTTTGCGCAGAGAAATGGAATCGAGGCGATCGATGTGGCGAACATGGTTGCCCCCCGCGCAAAGGAAGACTGGCAGCGATGGATGACACGGTATGACGAGATGGCATCGGCTGACCAACTCGGAGCGAGCGCCACGGTCCTCCCTAACGGCGCGATGCAGGGCACGGTGGGGTGGCTGCCTGGGACTCGGAGGGGAACTTGGCCGCGGGCGTATCCAGGTCCACAGATCGTTCCAGCTTGGCTTTTGTTCGAGACGTGGACACGACTGACGTTTGTGATTGACAGTGGTGGGTTACTTCTCAAACATTCAGGGAGGATTGGAGAGGTAACGTATCTTCCTGCCGAGTGACGGCAAGGCTGGACGGGTTTGCTGACTGACCCGAGGCCGCAGCGTTTGGAGCGGGATGCTTGACAGAGCAATCCCAAGACGGACAGGCCGGGATGGCTTGCAGCATATCAGGTACGAATCACTGCACGAATCTCGACTTGTTCGTCACGAGGAGCTCAGGAGCTGGCGAGCATATTATGAGAACTGGACTGGCTCGCACCATCGCTGATGTCCTTCGTCCGGGACAAGACAGTACCGAGCTTGACGTCCATGACTTGCTGACGAGAACGCTATCTACCCATTTTCATGGTGAGTTTGGGCAAATAAATGTCTCCGTAGAATTCATCTGAAAAGTGCACAAGATCCGATTGTAGCACGCAGCGATACACATTCCAATGCAGGCTCCTTCACCCCGCCGCTTCGAGTGTGAGGCGACATGCTAGAGGCTAATGTAGGCAAAATCCGAGTGGCTGCACGGCGATTCAGACACCGCCTTGCAAGAGGAGAAACAGGACTTACCATGAGATACTGGAGCAACGCATCGCGGCGTTCGAGGTAAATATATGACCCGTTCGTCAGGTGGGCAGCTTGCTGAAGGAAGACCGTGTCGGGTCCATATATCTTGCACACGTCGATGGTCACTTTCTATACCAACGTCTCGGTCACGTCAGCATCATGAACGGATGAACGAGACAGACCAATTTTTGCGCCGAAAAGATGGAGTTCATGATCGGAATATAAGAAGAGGACAAATCTGGAGATACCGACAGGATTAGTATACGCGGGTCCAGAAGTATGGTTGGGTCTTCGGCCACGTTTGTTGCGGAAGCGGACGGATGAATGATTCGGTTGATGTCTGAAAGGACGATCACGCGTCGCTCACAAACAACAACGATGAAGCGTACGTTCTTCCTCCATCTCGCCGAGCGCCTCTATTTCGCGTGTGATTCGCTGGAGGACCGTCTTGAAGGGGGGTACGAATTCGCATCGAGGACTCAGCGGCGCATCCTGATTTCGGCATGTATTCAAGTCCAAGTCAAAGTCGTACACTGCCACAATCCTATTGCATCAACTCTAACAACTTAGAACAAATCATTCGCCAGAGAAATCCCAGAGTCATGGCTTTGTTCTAGACTTGTTCCACGGTAGCGAACTGATGTGCGGTCGGCGGGCGCGATCATCACCGGGTACGTACTCATTTCTCTTGTGCTCGCCTACATGGAGGCTGTGGGCATGCTGGTGGAGTCACACCTTACCAACCAGTAACCCATCATCGCAAGGAAGGCTACAATTATGAGTTTCGCCGTTCCGCATTCAACCTAGTAGAGAACCAAATAGCGAGCCCCTCCGGGCAACCCTGGACCCCAGTCTGAAGCCAGCATGAGGGAGGCCCGCCAGCGCTGCACCCAACTAGTCTTGTATAAACAGACTTTAGACCCAACAAAGGGAGGCTTAAAAAGGCGAATCCGGAACCTCCCGCACAATTTTCCGTGCATCTCACGAACCCTATGAAACCCACACCTAGAATTGGAAACCACACTACCTTGTCATTCCCACGACATAATGGCCTTAAAACCTATCCCCTACGAGTCTAGGAATACGTGATCGTAGCGGCGCAAAGTTGCGCCAAGTCCCCGACTCCTGGGAGAACTGATGATGAACATGATAACACGCCAATGTGATAGCACGGGTGTCCCCTACGGATCCACTGGCAGGAATACGTGACTGTCAGAAATTACGAATGCAATGGTCGTGAAGGTCTATCTAGTATTTAACTGCTGCCCTTTCGATTCGTTCAGGACCTCATACATACCTCGGAAATTCAGAGTCACCCGATCACATTCGTGACCTATAATCTTCAAGATGCATCTTACCATCCCCGTCTCAAAACTACTAGATTCTCAACTAGACATCGGAGTTGATCCCCGTAGCGGGGATTTTACCTACAACATCAGAGACATCCCCTCCCGCCTGCAATACGGTCATGCCGCTGGAAATTTAATGCTGACTTTACAGAATTCAGCTGGGGATGCGGGCTCGAGCATATGCCTTCGAATTTGCTCAAATACTACTGCAGATTCCGCACCCCAATCCACGAACACTTCGCCAGGTTTGTTGTCTTGGGCCTTCTTGGGGTAGTAAAGTGATGGCGTTATTTTTCTGCAGTTCTCCGATTCGCTCCAGCACTAGCTGGATTGACAGGTCAATCTGCCCAGCACAATGCATACACCGATGACACGTTTGCACCATCAATTCCAAGTGTTCTCACTCAAGGTAAAGTCAACGAATTGCATGACCTCCATATGCTGACGACCCTTGATCAAAATAGGCATTTTCAGCCGCCCCAGCGGATGTCAAAATTCGGTTGATGCGAATATTCCATACAACCACCACCCCAATCACCAGGGACCGCCAGAGATAGCGCGTTACCAGGCGTCCCGTTTGGAAGTACCTCTGGAGAAAAGTCCTCAACCATCCCAGGGGTCGAGTTTGATGTCCCCCATCTCAGAAGCACTATCATTGATCACTTCCGGCTCTATATTTGATGGTACGCAAGCCCAGCTGCACCTACACTGTTGTGTAACGTGTCTCCGATACCAGACTCGACGAGATACGGATCACCCGGCCATTCCGGATACACCAACTTCCAGTACAACGCTGATTGCACTTATGGTGAGGGGTTTACAAGACATCGCATCATTTACCACTGATTGCGTTTCAGCCAACATGACAGATCATTTGACGCGTAGTTATTCATCAGAATCCACAATCGACATGGCTGATGTCCGAAGTAATTTTTAAGCAAAATAACCGTGGATCTCGCTCTCACCCATGCTCGATAGACCATTTGGCGCACTTAGCGTTTGAGGAAGGTGGCGAGGCGTCTGCGTCATGTACATTGCTCCAAACCATGGGTTTTTCCACATCCGGGAGTGTTTCTATACAGAACTCTCCTGTGCCGCAGAATTCCGTGTCGCCCTTGGCTCTGAAATTGGTCGCAACCGGTGTTGCAGAAGATGATCAGTCCGTCAGGTTCGAAGCCGAGGGCAATGGCAGCCATCAAGAAGCGTCGACCTTTGGCGCGTCCCCCGCCGCTTCTGTATCTATCTCCGATGACTGTGCCTCCGACTCGCGGCCGCAGTCTCGGCAAGGCAAGAATGACAGATATCCCTGCCCACTTGCGACATGCGATCGGGTCCTGAAGAGCCTCTACACGCAGAAGCTGCATATGAAGACGCACATATCCAAGCCGCGGAAGAATTTTGTCTGCACGATGGGTTGCTCAGAGACGTTCACCCGGCATCACGACCGTTTGCGGCACGAGGTGTCGCGGCACGGCAAGCAGTGCGAGTTCTCGTGCAAACGATGCGAGAGATTCTTCTCGTCCCAACGCATGTTGGACAGACACACGTGCTGGAGCGCGCGGACCGGTCCTCTGCGGTGGCAGTTGAAGGGTACGTTCGTTCTCGTGCATTGTCATCTTTTGGGCAATAGCTGACGGTTATGTTTATCTAGACTGTAATGATTTCCATGCCGAAGCATGAGTTTGATGCCTGATCTCAACTCCATTGGGTTCTGCAGCCTGATGTCCCGCTGTCTGGTTCCTGGATCGCAGGAGTTATTCCAGTACGATCAATCCGTACATCATGAGAGGGATCCTCGTTATATTCGCACCACTGTCAGGAGTGGGTGATATTAGAAGTTGATGGCCCTGGGGACATTGATCAACGATAATCTAATCATGTAAATCGAACACTTACACTTTACACGCTATCTATTATGTCTTAAATTTCCCGACATAAGTTCCTCTGTGCAACACGTCGTACGCTTTCAAGTCCTGCATTTATGTACATACCACTTTCACGACTGGTGGGACGACGTCAGTAATGTTCAATGATCTTGGTTGTTGAGGACGGGTCGACTCTATTGTGAAAGGATAAAATCGATATACTGGAGAAGGCCTTTTTCATGCCTGGATATTGAGAATTAAGGCTTGATGAATGGATACGGGGTTCTCTCCCTGAATCCATCTGACCAGCGGTGGGAGACAGGGAGAACCAGCGAACCCGAAATTTTATGAAGCATGCTCTACATCTCCGAACAGAACAATCCCTTCCAAGATCCTAGAGTCTGACGTGTCGTACATACGTTGGCAGGGTTGATACAATGACGTTTATTCTACTATGGTTTTTCAGCGATCACCGTGTTGAGCTTCTTGAAGAAGAGAGGGTCGGCATCGTCCGCAATCGAAGACAACGTCGGTTCGTCCCACTGCTCCACGTCCCTCTTGATCTCGTTAAGCTTGGTGAGGACGATCCACTGCGCGTCGGCACCCAAAGGCAATCTGAGAGGAGGGCTGGCTTCCCGGGAGATGTTAGTCAGCGCATGGCCGACTGTCGACGACGTGATCGTCAGTGGCCGACGGACGTAGGGATTCATTGCAAAGATGGTAGACATACACTTAATGGCGTCCCCAGTCGGCGGGTTAGCCTTGTAAATTTCGCGCATTTTATTGGCAGGACTGTTGGGCATATCATAAGCAGGAGGCAAGGGGCGATCGACCATGTTGCCCCCGGCCCATTCCGTCCTCACGCCTCCAGGGTGATAACTTTGATGTTCCATTTTGGGGAGAGTTCCTTGTGGAGGGCCTCGCTGAATCCTTCGAGCGCTGTAAAGCACGTTCAGCTGTGAAGTTCTTTTTCGGCAAGAAACAGCAAAGACATACCGAACTTGTTTGCAGAGTAGCACGCAAGGGCGAGGTTCCCGATGAAACCACCGACGGAGGAGACGTTGATGATACGACCGGCGGGCGTTTTATTCTCGCGGAAATACTTCACGGCCTGGAAACGTGATCAGAGACACTGATCCCTTGAATCGACATGGTTAGGAACACACCTCGCGACTGAGACGAACGGCGCCCCAAAAGTTGACCTCGAATTGGTTGCGCGCGTCCTCGTCGCTGCTGCCCTCGACGATGCTGTTCAAACCGTACCCAGCGTTGTTGACGACGACGTCGATGCGGCCAAAGTGCTTGTGGACCTTTTCGAACAGCGCCTCGGCGCTTTAGGCGGGGTTTCCGACACCGTATCCGATGACGAAGAGTTTGTCAGAGGGGTAGGCTGCAGCGAGAGGCTCGGAGACACTGGATACTTTGCGTGTAATCGCTGCAACACGTTCCAAAGTCGCAATGACCTCCTTGACGGAGGCTTGACCGATACCGGCGGAAGTACTAGTGACTATTTGGCGCACGTAGATCAGAAAATGCGAGAGCGGCGACCAATGTCCAGCTTACTGAGCCAAATACGACATGATTGTGGATGAGTCTTGTAAGGGAAGATGTGTAATGCGAACGAATGTTGGTCATTCTGGATGTGCAGAGGGGCATTTTATCTACTCCATTGGGTATTAGTACAGCCATCAATCTGTACGTTTGTGCCTAACCTAGAAAGGCATCTGCGGGGTGTGATGCAGTAACTTGCCCTGGCGGTCCGCTGGCACCCGCTCATCGGCACCCATGTGAGCCACTTAGTAGTAAACGCAGCACACTTGAGGTAATACTCGTCATCAGCTGTGAGTCTTATGTTGCGTCAGCAACTTTGAGACAGTACGTACTAACACAATTAACAGGTCCCAAACGGAGATCTAGCGTCATGGCACCTCTCGAGTTACCAGATAGGCTTTGACGACGGAAGACACGCAGCCCTTCGGCAGCAGCATCGAATCCGAGGACGATCGAGTCTGCCGGTGCGTTCTCACCGAGTTCCTCCTTTTGAAAGTTGAAGGCATTATGAACCATCAATCAAACGTTCGTGGGTATTCTCGGCGGGGGGAAGAAACAGTCTAAGTTTCCCACAACTCGAATGCAAATGCATCACGGCCGCAGGTTCGAACCCCTTGTAAGATGGAAACCGTGCGAAAACTGGTGTCTCCCGCAGCTAACGTGGGTGCCAGTGTGCAGGGCCAGTTATGCTACGCCCGCAGATGCCTTTCTAGGTACACCATCGACGTACGGCTGTACTCCAGGGAGCAGATAAAATGGCCCTCTGCATATCCAGAATGACCAGCATCCACTCATATCACACATCTTCCCTCACAAGGTTCATCCACAATCATGTCGAGTTCTCGTGTTTGGCTCGGTGAGTTGGACATTGGTCGCCGCTCTCGTATTCTCTAATCTACGTGCGCATAGTCACTGGTACTTCCGCCGGTATCGGTCAAGCCTCCGTCAAGGAGGTCATCGCAGCCGGCGAACGTGTTGCAGCGATCACACGCAAAGCATCCAGTGTCTCCGGGCTCGCTGCAGCTTACCCATCTGACAAACTTCTTGTCGTCGAATACGACGTCGGAAACCCCGCCCAAAGCACCGAGGCGTTGTTCGAAAAGGTCCACAAGCACTTTGGCCGCATTGACGTCGTCGTCAACAACGCTGGGTACGGTTTGAACAGCGTCGTCGAGGGCAGCAGCGACGAGGACGCGCGCAACCAATTCGAGGTCAACTTTTGGGGCGCCGTTCGTCTCAGTCGCGAGGTGTGTTCCTAACCACGTCGATTCAAGGGATCAGTGTCTCTGATCACGTTTCCAGGCCGTGAAATACTTCCGCGAGAACAAGACGCCCGCCGGTCGTATCATCAACGTCTCCTCCGTCGGTGGTTTCATCGGTAATCCCACCCTTGCGTACTACTCCGCAAGCAAGTTCGGTATGTCTTTGCTGTTTCTTGCCGGAAAAGAACTTCACAGCTGAACGTGCTTTACAGCGCTCGAAGGATTCAGCGAGGCCCTCCACAAGGAACTCTCCCCCGAATGGAACATCAAAGTCATCACTGTCCAGCCTGGAGGCGTGAGGACGGAATGGGCCAAGGGCAACATGGTCGATCGCCCCTTGCCTCCTGCTTATGATACGCCTGACAGCCCTGCCAACAAAATGCGCGAACTTTACAAGGCTAACCCACCGACTGGGGACGCCATTAAGCGTATGTCTATTCTCTTTGAATCCCTACGTTCGTGTCCACTGACGATCACGTCGTTGATAGTCAGCCGCGCGCTGATTACCATCTCTCGGGAAGCCAACCCCCCTCTCCGATTGCCTTTGGGTGCCGACGCGCAGTGGATCGTCCTCACCAAGCTCAACGAGATCAAGAGGGACGTGGAGCAGTGGGATGAACTGACACTGTCTTCGGTTGCGGACGACGCTGATCCTCTCTTCTTTAAGAAGCTTAGCACGGTGATCGCTGAAAAATCTTAGTAGAGATGTCACTGTATCAATCCTACTAATGAATGTAAGACACGTCAGACTGTGGAATCCCATTTTGCGCTATTTCCTTTGGGAACCATTCCGTTCGATGACTTGGCAGATAATCGATGAGATTTCGAGTTTGCAGTCTTCCCTCTCGCCAGACGGACCGGGGGGCGAGCGTGATATCGATCTTATCACTCCGCGAGTCTTTCCAGAATACTCGGAACAGGCACCCTGGCCCGCACCCGCGGTCGACAACTTGAACCTACACGTCACAATGGCAAACGCTGGAGGTGGTAATGCCGGCCTTAAAACACGGCGTGTCGACATGTCGTATGAGCGATACAACATATATATGATGCGTAAAGCATAAACGTTTAAACGTTTAAGGCCTTGCCGAGTTGAGCGCGAGCCGGCTGCCACTATGAAGTGAAACACTCACGAATGGTCAGAAATACTAAATAGCGCGTGTATCAGCGTTGTAGTAAATGGTGGAACTCATGGATAAGAAAAACGGATGGAGAGCCACACCTAATATTGTCTGGTGAGTCGCTCCGTATTCAGGCCTGACGTATGTTTGACCCGGGCCCCTGCCAGTGAACCATACAAAGCCCCGCTCTGCAGCTTGTGGCCTGTCACATAGACGAATCGACGACGCATAAGTACTAGATTCACGCGGACCACAGCAAGACGTCTGGAAAGAAGGCAGCTGTAATGAGTCATTGGTGAGGAGAACATCTTCGAAGTTGTGAGCAATTCGGAGAGGCCCGATCCGTCTTGTATTCTGTTCCCGTGCAGCGACATAACTTGTCAAAGCCTGCATGTGATTCGCGCATCAAATTCGTCCAGGGGGGTTTTATTGACGATCCGAATTCCACCGCTGCTGCCCCGAACCGACGATGTCCTGGTGCGCTCAATGGTGTCGCACAGACCACTGCATCTGTTGTTCGTGCTGTCGGTCCTGCTTTAGCGACGTCGTTGTTCGCGTATTCGATCCGACACGACTTCAAGTTTTTGGGTGGCCATGGAGTTTACATCGTCCTCGTGCTTGGAACTATCGCAACCATGCCTTTGGGTGTTATGCTTCCAGACGACGTCGCAGAAAGCTGCTGATTGGATGAGGGGTACCAGGGTGGTGAGTCGAGCCATGAAAACTAAAAAACATGATACATATAGGTGTGTCGTTCTTGTTGATTTATTGCACTTTCACCACGCCGGAGGGATTCAACGGTCGAGGATCGTCAAGGTTAGACGTCACGATACGTATGGCAACGAATTTTGCATTGTACTTTACCTACATCGAAGAGATCTGGGCCACCTATGTTCAACTGTTTGGCCTTGAAGCCGCCAGCCATGAGCAGCTGCAAAGTGTCCTCAATTCCGAGGACGGTGCACAGGACACCTGGGTCACGGTGGAACTTGCGGATCTAGGGATCGAAAAATTCGCGCAACACACTGAATCGCATGTATCTAGGAGTTTTTTCTATCAATACCATTACGCTTTCGAGACACGCATGTCTCGTCGATTTCTTTCTACTGTACTTGAGAATTCTCCCGGACCAGAGTAAACCGAGTTGAGCTTCTAAAAACCTTATTAAACATAGACGATTTAGTACATAGTTCTTCGAAACCAACACCCTCGGGCACTTTCCCACTCCATGACATCCCAAAAGGTATTCTACGTTGCCGTGCATGGCGGCGCCGGGCAGCACGGTAGAGTCTCAGAAGTTCAAGTGAAGGACACGATGAAACGGTGACTCGACATCATCATTGTACCCTCTTACATCTCGACTGACGTCGCGAGCCTTCGTCCCAAAGTGCGTGCGCAGAAGCGCTCCGAATGGCTTCCGGCGAACGTCCACGGGCAAGCGCCTTATCCATTGTCGAGTTAGCGATGACCATCCTCGAAGACGAGGATTGTCTGAATGCAGGTGTGTCGCGTCGGTCCTCTTCAATTCTGCTGGAACTGAGCCCACCCGGGACCCTGATACGTCCACGGCTCTCTCAAGGCTATGGCTCCAACCTGACGTTCGAAGGCAGGGTCGAATGCGATGCGGCCATCATGGACGGGCGAACAGGTGATTTCGGGAGCGTCGGCGCTGTCTCAGGCGCGTCTTTCTTCCCTGCCCGCGTGACGATCCTTTGATCCGACTTTGTCAGCACCTCTTGCCCCACCGCGCCGATATGGTCCTTCTGATGCGCTACCCTGCGTTGCATCCCCATGATGTTCTGATCGACCTGACCCGCGCGCACGTGTACCACTGGCAACAGGCGTTCGGAACCCGATCAAGGTTGCCAGTGCCATCCTTGAGCACGCCCGCGTGCCGGATAGACTCGGTCGCATCCGACCCTTGTACGTCTGCCGTCTGCCGTCTATGAGACGAACTTGGCGCGTGGCTGACAACGCGTCGAACCCCTAGAACCTTGGTCTCCTCCGGCGCACACATGTTTGCGCAGAGAAACGGAATCGAGACGGTCGATGCGGCGAGCATGGTCGCCCCGCGTGCAAAGGAAGACTGGCAACGATGGATGACGCGGTATGACGAGATGGCGTCGGCTGACGAACCCGGAGCGGGCGCCACGGTCCTCCCCCAGGGCGCGATGCAGGACACGGTGGGTGCGGCCGCCTGGGACTCAGAGGGGAACTTGGCCGCGGGCGTATCCAGGTCCACAGATCGTTCCAGCTTGGCTTTTATTCGAGATGTGGACACGACTGACGTTTGTGATTGACAGTGGTGGGTTACTTCTCAAACATTCAGGGAGGATTGGAGAGGTAACGTATCTTCCTGCCGAGTGACGGCAAGGACGGACGGGTTTGCTGACTGACCCGAGGCCGCAGCGTTTGGAGCGGGATGCTGGGCGGAGCAATCCCAAGACGGTCAGGCTGGGATGGCTTGCAGCATATCAGGTACGAATCACTGCACGAATCTCGACTTGTTCGTCACGAGGAACTCAGGAGCTGGCGAGCATATTATGAGAACTGGACTGGCTCGCACTATCGCTGACGTCCTTCGTCCGGGACAAGACAGTACCGAGCTTGACGTCCATGACTTGCTGACGAGAACGCTATCTACCCATTTTTATGGCGAGTTTGTGCAAACGAATGTCTCCGTAGAATTCATCTGAAAAGTACACAAGATCCGATTGTAGCACGCGGCGATACACATCCCAATGCTGGTGTCCTTTTAATGACGAAAGAGGCACAGGAATCGGGAGACGTCATACGTGCGCTTACCACCGTTGAATCGTACGTATTTCGCCGACGATTTCTGATGGATGTCTAGCAAGGTTATGGTGTGCATTCACCACGGAAAGCATGGCAGTTGCATACGTGAACTCTGAAACGCTTACACCAAAGGTATGGTCAAGTCTTCTTTACGGTTCCGTAATATAAAACTGCTGCAAGGCGAAGATTTTACGTCGTCCCAAAACTTTGCAACCAGTCCGTGCGACAAATGGTTCACCTGTTTATATCACTGCTCTACCCGTGGAGGGGTAGAGTGATTGGGGTGAAGATGGATTCAGTCGCTAGTAATTGTAACTCTACAAATACCTTTCGTAGCGTGGTAACATGCATGTAGATGTTTGCGACGATTAAGCAATCAGATGCATCAGCTCTCCGTTCCGCCATTTGCGGGGCGCGGGATGGACCGCAGAGTACCGTTGTTGATATTCGCAAGGGGCTGCGAGCTTCTCGAGTTCGCCAAAGGAGGTGTTGGTCGAGCGGCACTTAAACGTTGAAGCGTTTTCAACGGGAACTTGGTTCTATGTCCCAGTAGGTTGATGTTACGTGTCATAACGCGGTATTCCAACACAACTTACCTACAAGTCGAACAAACCGGAACGGGTTGACAGAAAACTGTTCATTGACATCAGCATTTCCGCATGTTTCAGGGTTGGGTGCACGGACTCGACAAACAGACGGAACAGACGAATCCAACGTCCACGATGTTCTTGTGACAGAAACACGCCGCTCTAAAGTCAATCTTGTCTTGCGTTGGGACGGCAAGGACTTTGCGGATCGAAGGGGGAGAAAGGAAGGACATCTGGAATGCTCCCAATGGATTGATCAGTGTTGCAAGATGAAAAGCAGGACTTACCATGAGATACTGGAGCAATGCGTCACGGCGTTCGAGGTAAATATACGACCCGTTCGTTAGGTGCGCAGCTTGCTGAAGGAAGACCGTGTCGGGTCCATATATCTTGCACACGTCGATGGTCACTTTCTATAGTAAAGTTTCGGTCACACCAACATCGTGAACGGATGAACAAGACAGACCAATTTTTGCGCCGAAAAGATGGAGTTCATGATCGGAATATAAGAAGAGGACAAATCTGGAGATACCGACAGGATCAGTATACGCGGGTCCGGAAGTATGGTCGGGTCTTCGGCCACGTTTGTTGAGGAAGTGGACGGATGAATGATTCGGTTGATATCTGAAAGGACGATCACGCTTCTCATGAATGACGTCCTTGTGCGAGATGAACAAACGTACAGCAGAGTGCCTTAGTCAGTGCACCAACCAGAGCGCAGGGCGCTAATGCCATTTCAACGCGTCGCTCACAAATAGCAACGATGGGGCGTACGTTCTTCCTCCATCTCGCCAAGCTCCTCTATTTCGCGCGTGATCCGCTGGAGGACCGTCGTGTCCACCGTCTTGAAGGGGGGGTACGAATTAGCATCGAGGAATGGCGCATCGTCGGCCAGCGCGGACGTTTCCGTCGAAGAATAGAGCATGACGCTTTTCCATGGAGAGTGTGTTAGCAGAATTCACGCCCAGACTATGGGAGTCGTCCCACCGACCTCTTACCGGGCAGTGCCCCGAAGACTGCCAGCGTGTTCTCATGCTTGGAAGCGATGTGAGCGTTCAAGAAGGCGAGGAGGTGGGAGAGAAAGGTCTCGATGGATAGCGGGTACGGATTGGTCGGTTGCGCAGAGAGATGCCACTGCACTGGAGACAAGTCCACAATGACTGAAAGGTGCGATGCCTTCTCCATCGTCACCTCCCACGAACCTGATGTCGGCATGTATTCAAGTCCAAGTCAAAGTGGTAGTAGTAATAATATGTGGTACAGTACACTGCCACAATCCTATGATCACAATTCTAACAAAGAACAAATCATTCGCCAGAGTCATGGCCTTGTTCTAGACTAGTTTCATGGTAGCGAACTGATGTGCGGGCGGCGGCCGCGATCATTACCCCTGGATGAGTATTCATTTCTCTTGTGCTCATCTACGTGGAGGCCGTGGGGGCATGCTGGGGGAGTCACATCTTATCAACCAGTAACCCACCATCGCAAGGAAGACTCCAATTCCGAGCTTCGCCGTTCCGCATTCAAGATGGATGTGGCGTTTTCCTTGGACAGGAGGGGATCATCGCGCTCGAATTATTTCGATCATCTCGGGGGAGCTCACGACTAGGGACTAGGGGGAGTAGAGCCAGAGAGAGATGGCAGTGCATACCACTTCCCTCCCATAACTTCTGCGGGGTTTGAACGACCATATTGTTCTTGTCGAAACCGCTCAAGTGCCTTCCGGGCGTAACGCTCAACCTGTTACATTTCAACTCAATTGATGTTTATGTAAAACCCCGTGGTGAAGCGGGGTTCACTTGTATAGCAACATGGGGAAGTATGCGTTTGGGTCATGTGGTGCATCAGGAGCACGCTCCGGTCGCCATCGCTTGAACGGCGTGGAGACCTTGGGAGGTAGCTTCGCCTCGTTGTAAACCGGTGATACAGAAGCGACGGTAACAATTGCTTGGGTCAAATCCACGGCACCCGGGGCTTTCGCGGGCACCTGGTCGGCCTCACCTTCTCTGGGAGCGGCGACGCTGAAATGGACATTAGCCAGGAACAACAGAGAAACAAAGGGCATGCATACGACTGAGGCTGAGAGTGCTGAATAAGCAAGGTCGACAAATCTGACTGAGTAACCACCGAAAGCTGAGGGTAGGCTCGCCGAACGTCACGTTTCCAGTAGGGATTCTGAGCCGGGTCCGATGCTAGTTCGAGTGTCAGTTTGATAGGGGTACAATGGCTTTATCGGCACCTTTCGTCGCAGGGGTGGAATATATCTCTGGGCGTGAGCCAGGCTGGGGGTATCTGTTCAACTCTGGGATCGGAAGACCAGAAGAAATTTCGGGATTCACGACCACCGCATCGCCTGTTTCAGACGTGAGCGACAATGCACAACGAACCGCGAGTCTTGAACGCACGAAATTTCTTCCAAAAACCTTTTGGATGTACATGGTAGAGGGTAGACTCTGCAGCTTTTCTGGTTGCCATTCGTGAGTTCGAGCAAACTCGGAGCCACTGCTAACCAGAAAAGTGAATGACATAAGCAACCGTTTTCTCAGAGAATCTGACGGCCCGATGGGTGATTCCAGAGTTTACCGGCCACCGCACTGATCGGGACATTCAACATTTTGAGGGCATCAAAAGAAATCTCAAAATACAAATGTAATATTATATTATATAATTCACTTTTGAGTGAACAAAAATATATATATTTAGAAAGGCAACATAATAGGGCAGGAAATATAATATTTTTCAATAACCTTTTGTAGCAATCATAAATATTATATTTTGACCTCCCTCACAATAAACAACAAAATATTATATTTCCTGCCCTATTATGTTGACTTTCTAAAAATATAATGTTTTTTGTCTGCTCAAAATTGAATTATATAATATAATATTCTACATTTGTATTTTGAGATATCTTTTGATGCCCTCAAAATGTTGAATGTCCCGATGCTGTCACCGACCCAATATTCTTTGACGTAAAGCTTGGCCCAGACTTATGAGACATTCCTCTGCACACGTTCTGGTTCGCAATCCGAACAGACAAACTTGGTATTTTCTCGCCCGTTTAAATGGCTGATATCCATATAGTTACGGTGGGATCGGCCCGCTGGGCCTCAAGTCTGAACATGTTCATCCAGCGCAACCTTGAAGTCTCTGTATGAAATTCTCTAAAGGTCGTTTCATGTGGGTGCCCCCGGACGGCCCAGGTCACCGGCTCAGGCTGATAACTTTCCAGCTTGCAAATTTGTTTTCCAGGTAGACGTAAGATCACGCAATGTAAGGGAGTCGCATCATACCGGTAATTGAGAGTTGCCTTTATCCCATTTCTTTTCCCTCGTTGCACACATCCCAGCCATTGCTGGCTGCCGTTATAAATGGTCGGGACTTGCCCAGTTAACTCGCTTCGAGTCCTTTCACTGTCTCCTCACACTATATTCCAATGGGCTTGACACTGCACCAACGTCCCGGCGAGCCTGTCGGTGACCCCCTTCTGGATGATGCACAACTAGTGGATGAGCCCAAGGAACTGGACCCCCATGTCTTCCCTACGTTCACCTCTGAGAGTCTAACAAACCCTTCCTCCACCGTTTTATACCTCCCTCCCCTCTTGTCTTCGCTACCACAGGATCTCTCTGTTCCACCAGCCTCCTTGGACAAAGCACCATTAGCCACGGAGACCCGTCTGCCTGATATTGACCCCGTCTCGCTCTCGTTGCACAAAGCATTGCATCATTTCCGTCCGCTCTCGGATGATTACGCTGCACTCCCTTACGCCGTCGCTTTTAATTGGCCAGAGCTCGAGCTCCCAGAGGACGAAGAACGCGAGTGGTATGCCGTAGCCTTCCGAAGTCGACGCAAGAAGGGTAGTGACAGTGGCCGTAAGTAAATTCGTGTCCCAAACCAATAAGCGTCTCACCATGCATACAGCGCTCTACGATGCTGACAAACAAGCACATGAAGAAGCAGTTTCCAACGGTGGAGTGAGTCGTCATTTTTTCTTCTTATTCCAGTGTACTGAAGGTGGTTGTTTTCCTGATAGCTTATTATGTACTGGTATGGAATCCCTGACCCGAACACGGGAATGAACCTGGCGACTTGCATCTGGCAATCGCGAAAGCACGCCATCGCTGCGAATACGCGTCCGCATCATATCCGGGCGATGAAACTGGCTGCTGTCTCGTATGAAATATATACCCTGGAACGTTATAGACTATCCAAGATGAAGGGGGAAAAAGGGATTCTCGTGGAGGAATTCAACGGCGTTGAGTGCGGGTGGTGAGGCCTAGAGGATTCAGATTATACGTTGTAATTGTGCTATCGAGTTGTTACCCTGTTGTTCTTGTTGAAACCGTGTTTATACCACGATGTGCATATGTACGACACCTTCAGCACATTTGACGTCAAATGGCGATAGTTGACGTCATCGCAATCTGGGTATAGCTCGGTTTGGATGCTCATTTAGGCATATCGTTTCCTTGTACGGCACCTCCGACTCGGGGACGACCCTTTTCTGCTCGCTGTCGTCCAATCACAGCGTAGACACTACTTTGTAGATAGGCTAGCGAGGTCTCGCCGCGTTTGCTCCGCTCGTGCCGCACTAGCCTTTCTTTGGATCTGAGATGCATATTCAAAGTCCTCGTGGACACCAAAAATTCCGATCCGCACGGAAAGAGTCATCCCGGAGCATGGGAACGTTGAAACATCGAGGCCAGTGACGTTAGACTCTCTGTGCTACGGCGTGGTCGACCAATCCTATACTGTTTACTGTTTACTATGCACTCGAACGCTTTCATCACTTGTAAGCCATTGCTTGAACTCTTTGTGCCAGACCATAAACAGTTCTCCGTCGACTGAACGCCTCAGTCCGGAGTCAGTGACAAACGCCGATGCGTCATGGGGGAGTAATACAAAATTGTTCGCAGGAGTGACTGGGAAACTGTTCACGCGACCACTGAGCAGAACCACAGGTTGACCACAGGACTTTTTCAGCTCTTCAGCAGTATAAATATGGACAGCCAAGGACTAGATCAAGTTGTATGTATCCAACACGACAGTGAAATCCTCCTGTAAATATCATTCCGTCCGCGCGAGCAAGCTTGCCATTTTGTTCGACCGTGGTCTTATCACACAGTGGATTGGGAGAGCGCGTCTACCCAGAGAAAATGAGTAAACGATTTGTGTGCCCACGCAAGCGATCAAGCCTACCTGACGAAAAATTTACTGTAGAATTCGAGCACAGGCCCATATTTGTTCCCTGCATCGTCCACAGGTTTAGCGATATCAAAGCACGCCAAGATGTGCGAAATCATGATAAAGAGCGACGACTGTCCAACGTGGCGTCCGGGACACGTACTTTGGAGTAGTCAGCGCCACGAATCAATAAAGATCAAGGAGTTGCGTACCGTCCCCCCCACCCGAATACCGTTGACCCCATGACCTCCCGTGCTGTGACACTACCTTCCGTTGTGGCTAAGAACCGGGAAGGATCGAATTGTTGTGGGTTCGGAAATACTTCGGGGTCCCTCAGAATTGCCCTTGCGAGGTCAGACGAAGTCGAATGAAGCATCATACAACAAAACATACCAAGTGTTCCCCAATACCAACGCTCCTTTTGGAATGCGGTAGCCGAGATACTCATCCTCTTTGGTAACCGTATGGGGCAAACCTGGGTCTCCGTGAATAATTCAGAATGAAGAACGAGCGAAAAAACCAATACCAAGTGGAGTCACCACGTTCCACCGGAGCACCTCAAGGACAATGCAGTCGATAAATGGTAATGATGAGCGATCCTCAAAGGTTGGCATACGGTCTTGACCTAGCACCGAATCTAGCTCACTTTGCGCTCGGCGTTGTATGTCAGGGTGCAAGACCATGGCGCCAACGAAAGTGTACGAAGAAGATACGGTCTTGATTGATCAGTCGAGCATAGAGGCATATAGAGGTGTCAAAGCTTACGGAATCCATGGCAGCGACATACATTGATGCAGCCGCGTCGCGAATCAGCCCCGCTTGACGTGAATGTTCGGGATCTTCGTCTGGTGAAAGCTGACTCAAAAGGGTAGATATAAATGATGGACCAGCTGTCCCTGCTGCCTTTAAACGTCAAACACGGATAGGGTAGTGTATAGTATTTGCCAAGAGTGAAGCAGCATACCATCTGACAGCGGACCATATCAAATGGTGCGTAGCGGAGTCGCTGACTTACTAGCCTGGCCTCTACTGCGTCTTTCTTGAAACCACCACCCGGAAGCCAGCTTGGGTAATACTTCACTGCGAAATCGTTTAGATAGAATTATGTTCGGAGGGGTAGATGACTCACGCCATGGGAACAAGTCGACTAAATAGGGGCCATTACGGGGACTGTCCAGTGCGTCTTCGACAATTTTCAGAAGAGGATCACCGGGGTGAGTGATCTCGTGGCCATAGCATATCCATAGTACAGAAGACGCGATACTCCTACATAAGTCAAAATCAATTTAAAAATGCTGCAAGAAAGTCTTACAGGCGAATGAGCGCCGCCCAGTCGTTAGGATTGGCAAGCAGGTTTCGAAGCAGAGTCCTGGAGCTCTCCAGTTGGACGAGTTGCCAATCCTTGATCTGCGCAAAGAAGTAGCGCTGAGCCAAGGAACGTCGTTCCCTGTGCGGTTCCCCTGAGATGGTAGCAAGAAGCCAGTCATTGCCCACACTGGAAAAGCGTTGGCATTACAGTTATGTGGGATTCGAACCAGCACTCACAGTTCATCGAGCATGACCATTCGCGGTCGATTGGAATAAATGGCGGCACGTTTGTCCATGAGATCGCGCGCAGCCTGTGCCGTGTTCAGAACGATGATATACTTCCCAAAGCTTTCCATGTGCATGATACTGCCTACCAGCCGTTCAGAGCAAAAAGCGGCCGCGGAGAACTAGTAGATACGCACCGTAGTCTTCGCGCCATTTCACAAATGTATTAGTGTTCTCCGCATTGTCCCGTGGAAGATCTAGGAGGTTGCCTACCAAGAAGTGCCCTTTTGGCCCTGGAGGGAGGCACTTTGCATGTCTTCGCAAAAAGTGGCGGAGAAGGAGAATTATAGCAACTGTCACGGGAATGTATATCAAGCGAGGGGCCATAGTTGAGCGTGCAACGTTTGGGCTTCGACTGGAATGTTTCTTTCTAATATATGGCTCCCGTCGGCGGGAATAATCGTCCACCTATGTGACTCTCTCATAACCCGAGAGACGGCGATTAGCTCAATGATCTCCATGAAACAGTTCACATCGCACGCAGACAACGTCTGAGGCGTGTGTCACCCGTGAAACAGGCTCTAGGGTTCCACACGGGTAACCGTGACACTGTCACGGTGGCACGAAAAGTCACCACTGTACCCGTACCCGCAGACACCGTACCCGCAGCAGGTACGGGTACACACCGACCCGTCATGATGGCGGTGTATCGAAAACACCGCGGTAGTCGAGAACACCGCGGGTTACTACATTCAACAAACCCCTTACTAGGCTATGGTATTGTAGGCTATATATCTTTTTCATCCTCGGCTGTTTCTGTCTCATCCTGCTTCCTTTTTCGAGTTTTCACAGCTGCTAACAGGTCCCCCATGAAAAGTAAGTTGCACCTTCCCCAGGCACCCAGGCAAAGGAAAGCACGAACGGTGGATGGGCTCGGCTTGATTAGCTGCCAATCTCGTAACAGTGGGGCACTCACATAACTTCTGGATTTGAGTGTGCTCTATGCATATAGAGCACTGGCTGTTGCCCCTGTCGTGCAAACGCCACAAAGATCGAGCCGCTGTTGGAAGTCGCATCCTTACCCTTAAGAGCATTGATGATGGCATCCTCTCTGAAACACCCGATCGCATGATACTTCAGGTTTGTAGTTGAGGACCTACCCTTGGTATCCTGATAGCGGCACACACCGCCCAGTGCCGTCTTACACTTGCGTGCCGCACATGGAAAGTAGTGGCATGGGTGGCTGTTGTGATGCTGCACCACTACATCGTCTGAGAAGAACGTGTAGATGGGTGAGCGCCACGTCTTTTTCAGTGCCTCTGCAATAGATCGTGTTAGCAGCAAGTCTACTAGTAGCATTTCTGCCTACCAAGCTCGGCAGCTGGGTCGTCATCTTCATTTTGAGGCACTTTAAGATCGGGGGATCGCTCTGCGTCAGGCTCAGAGCCTGAGTGCATCAAGTCAATGTGCTTGGAACGAGCACATGAAAGAGCTCGGCAAGCGTTCTTCAGAGGGCAGGCCAGAGTAGCCACCCCCTTCACAGCAGCCTTTTTGGCAGTCGAAGCTGCACCAGAAAGAGACGACGTGATGGAGTGAGATGATGTGTGAGAGTGAGATGAGACATCGTCAGCTGACTTGGGAAGGGGGAACTTCAGCCTGATTTTGGGTGGCATCTTGAGTCGCCGGCTGAGTGACGAGCAAACTGCTCTCCACTTTGGGCCTCTTTATAGTACCTGTACCAGCCCAAATTGGCCCTTCCGCTGGCACGGATGTCCATGGACACAATGCTCGATGCATTGGACATGTCAGATGTGATCTGACCCGAAAGGCTTCGGTGTCGGTCTCTTCACCAGAATTGTTGTCTGGGTGTGAGATCCATGGCCCGAGCATACTTGCATTGGGGCAGCAAAGTGTTCTCGGGGAAGGCGGAGACCAGGAAGGTGGCATTTAACATGGATCCGGTACTATGGCAAGCTTTATTCGAAGGTGCCACAGCGACTTCAACTACGGGTGACTTTTCCCAGGATCTGGCTTGCCGATCGAGCACTACGTACATTCCTAAGTCCCTAGTAGCCAAACCCGCAGAACACCGCCAACCCGCGGTGAAAGGCTACGGTACGCACGTGGGTCCAGCTAACCCAACCTGTACCCGTACCCGCAAAACCCGTTGATCAAACACCGCAGTGTCACCCTTACCCGTGAGGAACCTAGAAACAGCGAATGGAGGTTGCCTTCAAGTTTCAATTCCCGCTGGCAGGGGTCCTACTTGCCACCACTGACGGCGGGTATGTACTGTACACCCGCCTTTTCGATACCGACGTTCTTGTCCTGAACTCGACCTCCGTCGCCACGGAGCTGCTGGACAAACAATCGCAGATACTTGATTCTGATCGTCCTGTCATTGCAACTGCCCCGTGAGTCTACACGAACATTTTCAGGATGGACGTGTCAGTGACTGATATCCTTCTAGCTATTTTGATTTTAACTTTACTGTATTGTAGTACAGTGAACACTGAGATTGTGCCGGCAAATATTCCGTCAGACATGACATTCCGTGCCAATGCTGCCCTCCACTTTCGCGCGATGCAGCTTCGCAAAGCCAGAAAGTTAATTGTCAATCTGATCGACAATCCTGACAAGTATCCATCGCATTTTTTGGCGTAAGGACATTCATTTGGACTTGTGATTGGTTCGCATTTGAGCGTCGCTGATTCACACAGGTTTTCTACTGCGGTAGCCTTGTCTGCAGTGTGTGACCATGAGCCCAGTGCTCTAGACGATCCCATACTATCGAATATCGACAACTTCCTGAGAGTTTCTTTGCCTGGATTGGCACCCGGGAAGGTATTCCTCATCAAGGTATTCCTTTTTTTGTAAGTGCCTTTGGTTAAATCACGAAAACAATCCCGCTTGAATTCTTTGGAAAGTGTTGCACATATCCGACTGGCTCTCTGTAGAAGAGGCATATGCGTGGAAGAACAAGATCGTCGAGACGCCATACCGACACGTCCAGGCGCCCGTGTGAGCTTCGGGTGTGCTGAAAAACAAGCATTGTTGTTGCCGTAAGAATCCAGACCAGGAGAATGTTTCGATGGTATCGAATTATATCGTTTGGATGGGGAGATTCGACGGTGCGTACCGTTCTGAATATGAGACAGCTCTCAACCACGCTGCCGTGTCTACTTTGGACGGTGAGACCTCGCTGATGCTAACAAACTTTGAGGGTCGAATCTTATTGTTTCCACAGGCGCCGCAGAAACTGTCAGTACAGGATCCCTTAAGTGCAGATGTATTACTAACAAAACCCGCAGACAAGTTCAACATTGAAGACATTCACACTTTCGATGGTTGAGAACCCACACATGTGGAGACGTGCTCAAGCGGAAGTCGATCCTGTCGTGGGTATGGACAAACTTCTCGAATTTGACGACAGACCGTCCTTGCCATATGTCGGCGCAATCATACGAGAGGTATTCAAAGGGAGACCAGTTTTATCCCTAGGTGCGCGTTGGGGAGCGGGTGCCCTTTCCAAAATATTCTTAATTATTCCCAAGGTGGTCTGTACGCGGTTGACGTGTGGCGATATCTACGAAGGTTAATACATACCCAAAGGTATGTCCTACATCTGTATGCTAAGAAATCCTTGAATGCGGAGGGGGCGTTGACAGATGACGATCTGGCGAGTTTGCCTTGGGCTTTGGGAGGCGAAGATGTACAGGTAGGCCACCACTCACTGAGCAGAATCCGTTTCACACAAGGCCCCATTGTTGCTTCCAGGCCGTCACGCTGCGGATGCATCCATCCGGAGCGCCATTACGACAGTGCTGGCCACCCTTGATTTTAATCTCGCCAAGGATGCAGGTGGAAATGATATCACATTCAAAGCGACGTTCGCGGGCGGAGCCACCAAGTGCGAATAATTCGTGTTCTTTCTAAACAATTTCAGCCACCCTAATTCATTTCCCCGTTGGCTCACCCCTCGCTGGCACGTCTGCGAAGAACTTGATCGTGTTCGTCGTAAATGATATAGATGGTCGGTCAGTGCCAGCTATCCGTTCCTGAAAATTTCGTACTAGTGGAGTTGTGGGAGTTATGAAGTCCTTCATGGTGTTCTCACAAAGTGACGCTGAAGATAGCGGTTGTTCAGATGATCAAGTCTAATACAGTATCCCGAAAATTCCAAGAAGTTGGTACTATTCTAAGAGGCCAGACGGCCTTTATAGACAAGACCTATACAAACTTTGCATCACGCCAACCAAGAGCTCGCCACGTCGAAAACCCTGCGGACAAGCGCCACGAGCGCTGGCGACGGCTCGAACCCACCGCGCACAGCGCCCTGGCTCCGCATACGTGTTCGTCATGGGGACGTCCCAGAGAAACAACCACCCAAATGTACATCCACATTCCAAAACGCCATTTACCACTCGCTCCGTGGGTCTCT
This sequence comes from Tylopilus alboater, assembly GCA_038090535.1. Taxonomy (NCBI): domain Eukaryota; kingdom Fungi; phylum Basidiomycota; class Agaricomycetes; order Boletales; family Boletaceae; genus Tylopilus; species Tylopilus alboater. Next base: position 7,375 of record JBBPMW010000095.1, on the reverse strand, counting down.
TCTAAAGGTACTCCAGGGCGACCCCGTCACGATTCATCACCCACTGGCAGAAACCGAGGCGGATTAAGTATCCACGGGGCCCGAGGCCGAAGTCGTGGAAGATCCAAGAGACGACGAGCAGGCCTCCAAGCCGACCAAACATGCAATTAAATGGCTGAAACTTCCCCATGCTCAAGACCGAGTCACACATCAGTTGATGCCACCGACGACCACGGAGCGTCGAAAATGGGTGGCAATTGCTAAAAATGATACGAGCATAACTCGCAACGGTTCTAAGATGGGGGGAAGGATGTGGTCGAATAGAGAGCCGCCTTTGAACGAGCCGACAAGATGCGAATGCTCTGCGCACATGCGGATCACACGGTTTGGAGCTTGCTTATGCGGAGAACGGGAATGACCTTGAGGCTTGTGGGGCCGTATGCAGGGGCAAGCGAGTGGATCCTGCACGTCAGATCGATCAGTTATAGTCCTTGGGAATTTGATGGCACCCGTCGGGTGGACCTCAGGCCTCAGGGATGAGTCACCCGCTCACCAGGTGAGGTCAATGACCTATAATTACTACCTCATCAACATATATCCGTAAATTTCATAGCGGAAGATGGATCAATTATCTTCTTCGGCTCTTTCTGCCAACGCGAGACTTCTGCTAGATTTCAGCAGGTGATCACTAACAATATGGTGACTGACCAAATGATCGAGACACTACGGACGTGGCTTCAGCGTGCTTGAGGGAGCGGCATGGTGAACTCGGAGGTGGTTTAAGTGATTTTTTTTGTTCCCTCGGACATGCGAAATACTGATCTTATGCACATATGGTTATAGTTATTCTGGTGACCAGACCGTCTAATGAGGCAAGCCATTGATACACGTCATTAGACGGTCTGGTCATCGGACTAGGTTGTGGTGGGTTCAGCAATGCACGGTGAACGGTGGCGACTCATGTCGCGCATTCATTGCCCGGCGATAACGCGCAAATGTCTTCGCAGCGCTCAGCGGCCATTGTGGAAACCGAATTGGCAGAATTTACTGGAAGTTATAACTTGTTCTCGTAAGTGTGCTTTCCGTCTGTTCTCAGCTGTTCGCTTCCTGAATGCTATTCTATTTCTGTCCGGGCGGTATTTTACTGTATGCAGGACAACGCTATTAATCTAGAACACGGGTCGCCCCTTACCCGCCGCTTTCCAAACCTCGCAAATGTCCCGATAGGAGGCGTAAGGACTCGTCGACCCTGTCGTTTCCGCCAACGGTGTTAAATGCACGGGCCCCGTGTAAGGGCGCGTACTCTGCCACAAAGGTAGTCAGTCCTCGATGCTTATCATGTATCCCTCAGGCTCACCCTGTCAGCGTTCGTTCGTAGCACACCTATGTCGTGTTAACCGTCCATTTGTGGCCCTGGCAGCACCAGCATTCGCCGTAATCTGGATCAAACCCGGTATTACGTGAAACTCAGTTGATTTCATGACCGTTTCCGTACTATCTAAAATACCAGGTTGAACTTCCAAGGTGTTTACAGGTGATTACCTGCGCCAGGGCTCATCAGATATGGCGGCTTGGTAGCGAATTAAGGCTCTGGGGCTTACAAGGCCCGGGTCAATCTTCTGCTTCGGACTGAGGTACTGGTCCAACTGAACACCAGTAACAAGGTTTCATTTCTGATTCCGTCATTCATCATTCGTAACGTTCACGAAATATGTGGTCTCCTTGCACATCGGACTTCGAGAAGTATTGTCGGGAAATGTCAGTGAAATCCCACCAGATGGTCTGCTAGTCAAGTCGCTGTTGACCTTACCAATAATGTGAGAATTTTATGCATGTCATGATTGTCATCCTGCCAGCTCTGTTCTACGTAGGTTCTGGGAACAAGGGCACAACTTGAAGGTAAGCGGTGTACGGTGCTGATGTCGATGTCTTGCTGCTTTTGTCTCCCAAAAGGACCTAAAATTTTTGCCATACTGACGTTGCGGCTACAGTGTTGATTATCAACCGCGCCGCTGTCGTCTCGAGAAAGGGTAACCCACGGTACGCTACCTTTTTTTTCTGTTTTCTTGAGCGCATCAACATTCTGACCCAGCTTGCCACAGCGGCGAGCGAACTGGAGTAAAAAAAAAAGGGTCTGCCACATGGTACTGATTTTGCCTGTTTCAACAGTACATCGAATGCTGTATCCAGCGCGCTATGTGGCGTGACTGTGCACGTCGTTCTCGGTACAACGGAGATGAATTCGAGTCCACCAACGTCTCGCATATCTCAAGCGACTGGCAGACGGAAATGAAAGTCGATGACGACGACGAAGCAGACCGAGTTTCAGACTGCATGTGCCTGACGCGCCGTTACTTCCGATCGTGCGTTCTGCGTCCGAGTTGATCCGACTTGGTATGCCATAGGACGGTTCGGTATGTCAGATGGCATCTGTCTTTTCGTTTCATCTCCAAGGGCACGTTCACTGAATCTGGATGGGTGCATTGGCACCCTGTTCATGTTTGTAACCACAATCGAAGTGGGCCCTAGTGGGGGGGTCAACACCACAACTTACGTCTGACGACCATAAATATTGTGCCTGACATATAGACCATGAAGCGCGGAGGAAATATTATTCGTCGAAAATTTCGGCGGTATGGAATGGAACATAACATCCTCCGAGGGTCCGCCGAAACATTGATACTAGTATGTATAGCAACACCATAGAACTCTTCAGCTGGAGCAACGTACAACAGTGGCAGTTCTTTCAACTCGTCTCATTCACTCCAAGATTCAATGCTATCGACGTCATCTCGAACTGCGACGGTTCGTTTCTTCGAAGGTTTCAAGGGGATCATCCAGGACAATGCGGAAGACGTCTTGCGAACAGGTGCCCGTGGCATTTCGCATAACTGACTCGATCGAAGTTTTTGCGGCGTGCTGGGAGGGGAAACGGGTACACGCCTTATCGGTGTCGAGGGTCGTATCCCGTGCACCTTAGATCCAGTAGCTCTCATTTCTTCGCCATGCGGCTTCAAGGGATGACGTCAATGGATTACAAGTCAGCAATGTGTTTTGCTTGCAGGAACGGCACGCGTTCACTCACTAAGGCAAGTCCTTCGCTTGTATGTATGTTTTCTCCATCACCACGAGGCAGAACACGGCCGGCAGCCAGCAAAGCAGGCCCGGGCTGATCTCGGAGCGGAGATAAGAAAACGCCCGGACAGATGAACGTGGCCACGTCCTGTACGTCATTGATCGGCGACGACCAAGATCCGATTGTGTTGCTGACGTTGCTGATAGTGCCCAACTTGGTGATAGTCGTATCCACGTTGCTAGGTGGTATCGCGCCTGCGTCGTCAAGATATGCTAAATCCATGTCCTCCGCGAGGGAAGGGAGATCCCTGCTGGATGCGCCGTACTCTCCTTTATCTGCAGCAAACCGTACATTCCACCCGCTTTGATCGCCCGCCGTGACTTGATTGGGTACAGCATATCCAAGCGGGGAGGAAGGCGATACAGGACGTCTGTTCATGTCACTTTCTAGGGTATTCGATCGCAAGAACGGGCGCCAGCGGAAGTCGATAGCATTTAGATCCAATTCGTAAGGATCGAGTTGAAGAGGATCAGATAGCGAAGGATCTTCGGTTGGTGAATCGAAGTAGATTGGACGAGAACAAGCGAAGGTGGGCCCTGGAGTTACATACACGTTCAGGTTATCGCAGCCACCTGGAGACACTTGATAACAGCGATTCGTATTGGTATCGTGTTCCTGCAAGTCCGAGGGGGATCCAGTGCCTTGAACGAAATTTGAAAATCCCTGAGTGAACTGTGGCCGTCCAATTGCATCATCTGGACGTAAATGCGACGCAGGTAATGCTGGAGGATGCATCGTGTTAGTGGTATGGGAAGTCACTTGCGGTGGTACAGGGACCAAGGGTTTCTGGAATGTGCTGTCAATGATTGAACTCCCTGTTGACCTGCGAACTGGGGCGAAACGGCCTGGGGTTGAAAACGGCAGGGGGTTAGTCGACGCTTCGAGTTGCAGGCGCGATAGTGTATGCTCTTGAGGGATGACAGACGAAATATGTCCCTGCACATTCAATGTATTATCTGTGCGATGAGCTGCATCTTCCCCTTCGTCGAAAGGCGAGAACGCGAATACTTCTTCCTCTCGCGAAGCACCAGGCAACTCCACCGAAGGAGAGTTGGGTTTGGTTTCCGTATTAATGCGAGAAGGCGAGAGCAATATCCGCAAAGGATGGCCTGCTTCTAAACTACAGAACGTGTTGGCAAGCCAATTGGGGAGCGGGCTCTTCGGCTCCTTCCGTGGAGCCTATACATCGAAAATGGGAAAAAGTACTGGAGATCGAGAAGGATCGAGCGCATATACGCATACCACAGGCTTTGAGAATCCATCTGCATCGTTCCGGAGAAGTGGAAGCGACTTTTTCATTTTCAGCACGGAAAAATCATTGCCTAGTTTCCCTGGATGGAGGCTGCTGAAGGCGTCCACTGGGGTCTTTGGTACATCGTGGCTGCTGACGGAGGAGGTGCCGGAGGACTGCATCCTTTTTCGCGACGAGGCTGGATTGCTGGTTCTGTATGAGAGCGTGGTGTTGACTGATTTGATCATGCGGTCGAAACGCGTATTGAGACCAGCGACCTTTCTCTGTTTGGCTGGCCGGTACTCAGAAGCATCTATACGGATACTTTAAGCACGCTGGAGTGAACCGATAGGTGTTACAGACCTATCGTGTTTGCTCGCGCGTGCGACATGTGGGTGCTAGGCAAAGTCACGGTGAGCCAGGGACGTTGAGCAGTGTCGTCAGACTCACCTTGCCTTCGTGTAGCGCGACAGACTGGACGCAGCGTCGTCCAAACCCACCAGGGATGATGTAGCTCTACGTCTCCGCATATCGGCTGTGTTATGAGTCGTGGGGAACCTTGCGCTCGTTGTCGTTATCTAAGCGCTAGGTGGCGACATTAAATTAGGATGGCCAGCATTTCGGGACCTTGTCCGGCTCGTCGACCGAATTAGAGGGCCTGCGTCTTGTGCCGCCTTGAAACCGTTCTCATGAGTGTAGCTTCGACGGTTTACATTTTACATACTTAAACCACCCGCCCTCTTCGCTTCCACCTTCGTGTCTAGCACGCCCTCGAGCGAGCTCGACGAGGATGGCTCACTACGTTCAAGCGCGCAATACCATGTCGTCCGAAAAGTTACCCGCTCTTGGGAACGGCATTCACCTTCCTGGGCTAACTGGATCCAAGGCCATTCCCAATGATAGGCTTCCTCTTTACACCGACTCTCGCGTCGGGGCTCGTGAGCCTAACAATTCATGGAGGCGGATCTTCATTGTCGTTGCCTCCCTCTGCCTGCTCTTAGTGCTTGTTCGCAGCACTCCTCTGTCCTGTCTACACACCCGTTCCCCCGCGATTGTTCGGAACCCCGCCTATTTGGTCACTGCAGACCATGGCGCAGTCGCGGCCGAGAACAAACGCTGCTCGGACATCGGGGTCGACGTATTAAAGGACGGAGGGAGCGCCGTCGACGCGGCCATCAGTGCCTCGCTCTGCGTAGGCGTCGTCAACATGTTCTCGTGAGTGCCCTCATCACCCTCGTACGGCTCGCACGGGCTCACCCGGCTCAACTCCGAAATCGCATAAAGCTCAGGAATTGGTGGAGGTGGCTTCATGACCGTTCGTGTGCCACCCACATCACCAGGCGGAACTTCTGAGGTGTTTACGATTGATTATCGGGAAACTGGCCCAGAGCTGGCGAGTAAGACGATGTATGTCAACAATTCCGCAGCTTCCAAATATGGAGGCTTGGCAGTTGGGGTCCCAGGAGAACTTCGTGGCTTCGAAGTAGCCCATCGTCTCTGGGGTCGTTTACCCTGGAGTAGACTGGTCCAACCGAGCGTCGAACTAGCTGCAGAATGGACTGTGGACGTGGAGTTGGCCAGGAGGATCCAAGTAGGTGATCATCATGGAACAGCCTCCCCCGTTGCTTACACATCATAGACGTACCCGGATCTCATGCTTCACAGCAAAGACTGGAGTGCCGTATTTGCCCCAGAGGGAAAGCTGCTTCTTCAGGGGGAAACCATTCGGCGCACAAACTACTCCCGCACGCTCGACATTATTGCAAATGAAGGCCCCCGGGCTTTTTACAAGGTTGGGTTCAATCTTTTCTGTTCTCGGATGGCGGCAATCTGATTGAACCCCAATTCACAGGGTCCTATTGCTGATTCTATCATCCGTAAAGTTCGCGAAACAGGAGGTATCCTTACAAATGCGGACCTCGAGAAGTACACTGTCAAGGTCGAACGTGCGCTCCAAGGGACTTTCCATGATAAGAAAGTGTACACGTCTCATGCTCCTACTTCCGGGCCTGTACTTCTGCACATGCTGAATTTGCTTGAGCGATTTGATTTGGTTGGTGAAGGTCGAACAGCGTTGAATGTGCACAGAATCGTCGAGGCGATGAAGTGTAAGTACATGTGTTCACCGTGAGGGGGTCCATTTCTCAGGATCTCGATGGCGACCAGTCGGATTTGCAGCACGGTATGTCGAGATGGAAACGCATTGTCCGCGGTCAAAGCTAATGATCGCACTTTTTAGAACAAGGATAGGAGATCTCCTTTACTACACCGGATCCAAGGCTCGTGTTGCGGAAATCCCGACCAAGGAATTCGCTGATATGATCGCCGTTAACCTCACCGACGTGAGAACTTCATTGTACAGTGGCTTCCACTGATGTTGATGTTGTCATCAAGGACCGGACTCATCCACCGGAATATTACAATCCTGAATTTGACATCGAGACAGATCATGGCACGGTGCGTGGTTCTACGACGTCCGGATCACGTCACCAGTGCCTAATGATGCATAGAGTCACGTCTCGGTGGTAGACAAGAACGGCATGGCCGTCGCATTGACTACCACCGTGAATTTTGTCTTTGGTTCTCAAGTACTCGATCCGGAAACGGGCATCATCCTGAACGACGAGGTAAGAATAACTGCCTATGAAGCACATCGAAAACCGCTGAGGAACCATTCATGTATGCAGATGGACGACTTCTCCACACCCGGGACTTCGAACGGATTCGGCCTGCGGCCATCCCCGTGTACGTCGTCCTGTTCCCAGTCCACTGTTTGCACAGCGTGACTCATTGTTGGCCAAGACAACTACCCCGAGCCGGGAAAGCGCCCGCTGTCTTCCACCGCGCCCACCATCCTAGAATACGCAGATGGCTCGTTTTACCTTGCCATCGGCGGTTCGGGGGGGTCCCAGATCTTTCCTGCCATCTTGCAGACGATGTTGAATCTGGATTGGGGCATGGACGCCAGCCAAGCGGTGGAATATGGGCGGGTCCACGATCAGCTGTATCCGGAGCATGTGAAGGCGGAC